>JAMKQA010104354.1:0-13199 GCA_024699735.1 Posidonia australis | reverse complement strand
TTAAAATAAGATAACGAACTTACTTGTTGGCTACACCACCAACGCTTGCTTGCTCTTCCCACTTCTCAATCCCCGAGAAGCTAGAGCCCTTTGCTTTGATGCTTATACAGAATTTAGAACTATCCCGCTCACAGAGAATGACAACAACAGGAATTACAGAACAAAATCTTGTGAGGAGAATGGAAATGAAAGCAATGCACACTATTACAACTTTTTCTCAATGGTAGCTCGATGTTTCTCAAATGGATGCTTTTCTAATGCTGGTACGGGGTCCTATTTATAACCGTCGAATCGCCTCGATCTGTGTCTAACGACTAGAAAATGGTCGTAAACAGCTAGTTGAACGGTATACCGTTTTGACCACGGTATACCAGAAAAGCTCTTTAATTTTCTTCTCACGAGCAAAACGGTATGCCGCCTCTTTAACGGTCTGCCGTTTTCTCCTGAAACGGTATACCGTTTTTGGGACGGTATGTCGTTCTCTTGCAATCATTTCTTTTTCTCTTCTGTTCCGGAGTGCCGTTGCTTCTTCCGATTTTTCCTGAAACGGAATGCCGTTCCATCCACGTTATGCCATTTTTAGTTCATCTTAGATTTTTGCGGAGTTCCGATTTACATTACGATTTGTGCTGAAACGGTCTGCCGCTCTTGATGCCGGTATGCCGTTTTTGATTTCATGATAAGATACTTTATATCTTTTCAAGTTATAATATTTATGAAAATATGCACAAGTAAATAATCATCAAAATTAATGTAATATTTCTAACAGACATGACGAATGTCAGATATGATGATAGCAAAAGAAAAGCCCACAGCAAATGAACCACAAAAATTGGGATTGGGCCAGCCCAAGTCTCGACCCAACTAATCATCATAGACAAGAATGTTCCTTATCAAATCATCTGAGGAAGGCAGTAATTTGACAGCCTAAAAGTAGTTTTGTCCCCTTGTCATCAGTGCCTGAAGTTCCCCCACAATGGGAAAATTATAAAAATAAATGGGGATGTGCTAGCCAAAGAGCTCAAAGCAAATGTGATCTATCTGCAACACAAAGTTAGCATGCGAGAAAAGATGACTAGAGCAGAAAAAGGAAAAAATATAGTCTCCTCGAACTCAGAGAATGATGGGCTAAGCCCAAGTTAACATACAGAATAAAGTCATCTCCCAAAACAAAGAAGCCTCTCATGAATGTAGGATGGGAAATCATGAGGAAGATTAGCTATAAGGAGGGCCAAGGGCTCGAACAAGAAGGAAAGGGAATAAAGGAGCCAGTACAAGCATATGATGGAGAAGGTGAAGTGGGACTAGGCTTCAATCAATTCCTAGATGACCAACCCCTGAGGTGGGACCTAAAGAATCACTTCACCAGTAAGGGCATTTTGAAAGTGTAACGCCCCGAACTCGGGCACGTTACCTAAATCATAGTATCATAAGCAAAATTACACTAATTACAGTAAAATTAGATAACTGTAACTAAGGCTCACCTCCAGGAAACAATGTGCAACTAGAAACTCCGACATCGAAACTCGATTGCACACGATCTACACCTGAAAACCAAACAAGCACCTGTGAGTGACATATAAGTCACCCAGTACGTGCCCCAAACACACAAACTACAAAATCTCTACAAAACTATTAAAACTCAGCTTTTTAATTTTCAAAGTTTGGTATTCTTTTGAAAATCCATTTTTCCTTTTTAAAACATCATTCTCTTTTTCGCTTTGTTTGAAATCACTTGGGAATTTAATCCCAAAACCAACTCTTTTCAAAACCCATCTTTCCTTTCTTTATAAAACATTTGGAATTCATTTTCCAAAACATTCCCTTTTTCCATTACTTGGGATTTCTTTCCAAAACCAAAATCACTTTCAAAACTCATATTTTTGACCAAATCGAGCCTAAAACACCATGCCTCTCGGGCTCAAAACCAAAATCAAAAATACTGGCTGGGAACTGGTTAAAACACAATTCTTGTCTTATTCATAAGTCCAATCCCATACAAACCACATTTCTTTTTATTTCTAAAAAGCACATTCTTTTCTTATTCATTTCCACTTTTCTTTATTGTATTACGTTGATCAGGGATAACCAGGCACACTAGCAGTAGGCGAGGACATCCTTTCCCTTACCTCCCTGCATTGTCGCGGTGAAATTCCCCGTGCGGGATGCCACCGCCCCTACCAACTGGCCTCAATTTCTTTCATATATGCACAAGGATACGTCTTTGTCTGATGCTCCATCGGTGACCCGAACAACTAGGTACAACGACCAAGGCTCAGCCTACACCATCAGTGACCCGAACAACTAGATTCAATAACCTAGGCTCAGCCTACACCATCACGAGCTCAGTGATCCAAACAACTAGGTTCAACGACCCAGGCTCATCCTACACCATCTCAAGCTCGGCAACCACAGACGTGTCTGACAACTGGTTTCATTGGAGACTTATACTCCTACTATGTTGTCAACACCAACCCCCATGGTTCTTTAAGACATTATTAGTGTTTCATTTTCAAAACTCTTTAAGCTTTTCTTTCAAAACCATTTCCAATTCCATTCTTTTCCATTGCAGGAATCTGTTTTCCACGCAATACTTGACCCTCTTGAGGGGTCCCAACTCAAATCATTTAAAATCATGCTTTAAAAATCATAAATTGGGTCTCATGCCCAAAACCACTCACAAGCAACCATTTTATTTATTTATAGGGTCTAAAACCCAAAACCATGCCCAAATCCACATGTTTGGGTTCCATATTCCTCCATGTCATTTACATGGGGAAAACACCACTAACACATGTTCATTGTCCATTTAAAACCTTTTATTTCCATTATTTATGCCCATTTGTTCACATGGGCCAAGGGATGGAAACGGTAGACCAAATTAGAATTCGGTATACAGAAAATCACTGATTCGGTATACCGAATTCCTTTGGTGTACTGAAACCCACTGTTTCGGTAGACCAAAGGTATTCGATCTACCGAAACCAATGCTCCTGCACTAACTGATAGGGGTTCGATATGCCAAACCCAGTTTGGCATGCTGAATCTCCTGTGTTCTATACACGGCCCCTGCCAACAGACCTCTGGCGGACCCCTCAAACAAGTATCATAAAACACAAATAAAACATGGGATGTAAAGCCTTGAGTCTACTTCAAAACCTCTCAAACCATTCATCAAACCATCAACCATACATTCCACACGAAAATCACAAAGAGGGGAAGCTCAAAAATGGCTACTGTAGCCCTCATCCCAAAATCTTGTATATTCCTACAAATTTCAATCCTAACCGCATGATATCTATGTTTTCATGCATTCCAACTCATTCTCATCAATTCCACTATTTCTCTACGATTTTACATGCATTTTATCTCTATTTTCATACATTTAACATGATCTACTGGAAGCATGTAAGCGAGCAAGGAGAAGGATCGTGTACCTCAAGTGGCACTCCGGCGATCTTCCACACTCGCCGACGAGTCTCCTCTCGCCCCGGCGAAGCCTCCTCCACTAGCGATCTACACAAACCCCCACCTCCTCTACTGCGTGCGGCTCTTCCTTTCCTTCCCCTCTCTCGGTTGCCTTCCCTCTTTTCACTTGCCTCCACCTCTCTTTATCCTCTCCTCCTCCTACGTCGTGCCGACCATCCATCGCATTGGAAGTGACGGCGAGGCACAAGCTGCTAGCTGGTGGTGGCACGGGTGGGAAAAGAGAAGAAGAAGAAGACAGGAATGGAGAGAGCTCGTGAGGGAGGGAGAAAAGAAAAGAGAGGAGAAAAAGAAAAAGAAAGAGAGAAAAGACAGGCACGCAAACCTGAGACAATTGTGCATCCTCAAACCAAACCCCACATTGGTCCCAAATCACATGCAGGTGCACAAAAAGCCAACCACAAGCTCACACATCCAAGAAACAACAGATTATCCTTTAATAAACCATTTATACAATATTACAATTAATTACATGGTTTATAGTTAAAAATGGATAATCAGGCCCAGATGTCATAGAATCCAAACACCTTCCCACGAGAATACATGGTTGTATCCAAGCATGCAGAGGGCGTCGGTTAAGATGTAGAAGATGGAAAGAGCATCCCCTGACTCTTTGAAACTCCCAATTTACAGCAGACTAAGCCATCAGCACCCCCACAGCAGATTGAGCTACCAACTCTCCCATACTTTGAGCCATCAGCTCCCCCACAGCAGACTGAGCCACTGGCTCCCCCATATTCTGAGCCATTGGCTCCCCCGCAGTAGATGAAGCCATCGACTCCCCCATAGTAACGAAGCTCACCAGCCCCTTCGTAACAGTCAAAGCAACTAGCTCCCTTACAGCAACCAAGCCCATCGACATCCTTATCTAGTGTGCTGGCTCCTGCACCTTCGGACAAGCCATTGCATGCCTCCTCTGTTACTAATAATTTTGAGCTCCCTTGGCCTATGGCTCCAAAACTACCTCCTACGTTGGGCCAACTCATCAAGCGGAGTTTGAGAAGGTCCTAGTGGTTGATTGATAAAGTTCGCCACATTAGTGCAAACATCTCCACCGATTCGCCCTCTCGTAGGCTCGAAGGTGACCCAGACCAGGGAGCGAATCATGAGCCTTTCAAAGATGATCGGAACATTAGAAATGACGAGTCCCCCTAGAAAGGCCAGAACCTCTACTAATGGAGGTAACTCTAGGGTCATCCCCCTAGATCATGTAAATAAAAGACTTTTTAATTCTACATTGTTTTCTTTTCCTAGAAATAATTTAGTTTCTATTTCAAATAAGGGAGAGCAGGGTCACCATGTCAGTAGTAGCAGCTCGTGGTCGTCCTCGACCATCGATTCAAAAGCTATTCATGTATGCCATTACACGAAGGCCATGCCACAGGAGCTAGTTGCCATTAACATGGTTTTCCTGATAATGGAATTTGATAAGTTTGGGAGATGTACAGATATACAGGCTTATGAGTTGTTGAACGGCAAAAATGGTGAGGAAGATGAAGAAGCTAACTCAGACCTCCTCCAACACTTGATGGATAAATATGACGAGCAGACCAAGGCCGTCGAAGAAGAAACCATGGAAATAAATCTGGGAACCACGGAAGAACCCAAGCCAATGCTTATAAGTGCCAACCTAAATCGAGGAGCATGCTGAAATGGCAAAGATTCTTAAAGAATTTGTAAATGTCTTGGCATTCAAATACGAGGACATGCCCAGTCTACAGTCAACTTTGGTGGAGCACCAACTCCTGCTGAATGCCAATGCGAAGACTATCAAACAAAAGTTGAGGCGGTTGAGACCCAAACTAGTGCTAAAAGTTAAAGAGGAGATTGACAAGCTTCACAAAGCCAAATTCACCAAGGTAGTTGTGTACCCCAAATGGGTCTCCAATATTGTAGCAGTTGCCAAGAAGGACGGGAGGGTCAGAGTCTACATCGACTACCGTAATCTCAATGATGCCTGCCCTAAAGATGATTTCCCTTTGCCACACATCGACTTGCTAGTAGACAATACCGCGGGATATGAGATGTTGTCATTCATGGATGGTTTATTTAGCTACAAGAAGATCAAACTAGCAGAAGAGGATCAGGAAAAAACATCGTTCATCATGTCGTAGGGAACGTATTGTTATGTCATCATGCCCTTTGGACTCAAGAACGCCAATGCCACCTATCAGAGGGCAATGATGGCTATATTCCGTGACATGATGCATGACTACATGAGGGTATACGTCGACAACATCTTGGTCAAATCAAAAACAAGGGAAGGTCACTTTGAAACACTAAAGAATGTACTGAGTCGAGTAAGGCAGTACCAGTTGAAAATGAATCCCAAGAAATGTGTATTCAGAGTTAACTTTGGTAAATTACTAGGGTTCATCATTAGCAAAAGTGGAATTAAGGTAGACCCGTAGAAGGCCAAGGAAATTACACAAATGCCTCCCCCACAGAATATCAAGGAGCTTAGGGGTCTAATCGATTGCTTACAATTCGTCCGGAGGTTCTTCTCAAAACACGTCGACTGATGTAAGCCTTTCTATGAACTACTAATAGGGGGAAAGGAATTCATTTGGGACAAGAATTGCCAAACATCTTTTGACGAGCTCAAGGCTTACCTCATGAATCCTCCCATCCTATCAGCACCTGTATCAGGAAGACCCTTGCTGCTATACGTATCTGTCACACCTTCCTCAATCAGGGTGGTGCTCGCTCAACACGATGAAAGCGGAAAGAAAGAGAAGGCCATCTACTACCTGAGAAGAACATTCCTGGCTTGTGAAGAAAAGTACACTACTATCGAAAAGCATTGCTTAGCACTAGTATGGGCCTTTCAAAAGCTAAGGCACTATTTTCTAGCCCACAAGGTCTACTACATCACAAAGATGGACCCTATCAAGTACATGTTTGAAAAGCCAACTGTAACACCCATAAAATTCATTTTGTAATTATTTAAATTTTAATGAATTTATTCCTGGCGGGTGTTACTGTTCTGAGGCCCGTTGGTGTGATTTTGTGGTTTTAGGCTTGGGCCTCGTGGGCTGGCTTCTATTGGCATGTTCCTGTGCATTGTAACACTGTGTGTGTGGGGCCTGGGTGTGGGTCCGTTTAGGGCCCACATTCGTGGGCCAGTTGCTGGAAGCTAGTTGGTGGTGCAAGTTTGGTTTGCTTGTGCATTTCATGGGTAGGTTGGAAGTGCGGTTGAGCACACGTTCAGCTACCACCTTGCATGGCTTTATAAGCTCATGCGTGCGCGGTCTCGACCAGCTCACCCTTCCTCTCCTCCTCTTTCCCCTCCACCTCCTATCCCAAGCACACCACCCCTTCCCCTCTTCCTCACTCGTTCTCTCCTTTTCCCTCACTCTCCCCATTCCCCACCCTCTCCTCTCCCCCCATCTCTCCCCTACCTCTCCCCCTACTTCATCTCTCTCCTCTGCTCGGTGTGCTCGTGAGCTAGCAGAGGTGTGTGGTGGCGTGTGGTGATGCGCAGAGCTCACGAGATGCGTCCTCGAGGTCATGGTGTGGCCGTGGACGTGTTGTGCTCGTTAGAGTCGACCGGAGGCTCGCTAGAGCATTTCTCAGGTATGCATCTCCAACTCATGTAATAGAGGGCATGAAATTGGTAGAAATTTATAGGATTGTATGAAATCTAGGTAAATTTACATTCCTAGAATTTATTGTGAATTTATGAGAATTTATAGTGGATTTATGGGCATTTATGCCCATGGTTGTGTTTTGGGTCGTTTTGACCCTTATGCCTTTGTGATTTTATATCTTGATGCATGGTGAATGGATTTTGGTTTTGTTTGTTGGGTTTTGGAGTAGACTCAACGGTCTACATCTTATGTTTTATGCAAGATTTTTGGTGATTGTTTAGTGGGTCCGATCAGAGCTCCCACTTTGGGTGATTTCAAACAGTAGGGTTTAGACCGTTTTCTATTTTTCACAGAAAACAGCATATCGAACAATTTCGATATGCCGTTTTTTTTCAGATTAGGTCCTCTAGTCAAAATTCGATCGTCTGATTTTGGACGATCGACCGAATCAGTGGATTTTGGTGATTCGTTCGACCGAACCATTTTCAGTATATCGATTTTGGCCTGAGTGTTAACCGTTGATCTGATTCGGTCGATCGATCCAAATCGGTCTACCAAACCAGAGATTTTTGGCATACCAAACCTGTTTTTTGGCATGTCGAATCTGGGCCCAAATGCTTTTATAAAATGTGATTTCCGAGGGTTTTTGGATTGGTTTGTATTGTCCCTCGAGATAGGATTGTGGGCCATCAGTGGTGGTCCCTTGGGACACTTGATGTGTTGTTTTGTCGAGGTTTTGGAAAGGATTTCCAAAGATATAAAATGGTTTTGAAAATGGTTTCAAAGAGATGAGTTTGTAATTTTGGAAAATGGTTTTTCCTATTTTTCTATGTGTGGGCCGAGATAGTGTGGGACCATGTCGTCCAGACCAGGGAATGTGACGACATTCTTAGGTGGTAGGGTGTGACTCCTTAGTCGAGGTTGAGGGCTGAGATACTTGAGGCTGAGGGGCGTCGAATCCTGTACGTATGAGACTCGTTGATTATCATCTCGAGGCTAGGGTTGTTGTCCACGGGTTGAGGTGTCTTGTGACATGATGGGGAGGTATGATACTCCTGCTGTCACTGTGAGCACTGAGGCTCAATTGTCGTCAGGTGTTGAGGTATGACACTCCCTCTTGAGAACTGTGTGTGAAGGATGCCATGAGGAGGCATACCATGTGGTGGCTAGTGCAGGTGGGACACATGTCCCATAGTTGGTAGTGTTTAGAGAGACAGGACAGCCTTCCCAAGGAGGGGTTGGTTTTGTGAGGGTTCTCTAGGTGGGAGAATCACAGGAGGATGCAGCTCCTGCACAGGGTGGCACGTCGTGGCAATGCAGGCGCCATTGGTTGCTCTTTGATGGACTGCTTGTGGCCAAAGTTTGGTTACCCGACGCCGGACTTCCCGACTCACTGTGTGTGGTTTTGGCCATTGAGAGCCTTTGCATGTGGTTTGGGTTGGTAGAGCCCTGATTGTGGTTTTGACCGATGTGGGTCTGGTTTGTGGGGTTTTAGAGAAAATGGTTTGTGAAATGAATTTAAAAATAAAATTCATTATAGTTTTGTTTTCCATGGTTTTCTTGGGGTGCGTACTAGGTGACTTCTATCATTCATGTGTTTTCTTTATGGTTTTGGTTTGCAGGTGCAGACATGCGGTTGGTTTAGCATAATGCATATAGTCTAGAGTCTCGTAGCCGCACACACAAGTTCCTGGTAGTTAATATCTTCTGTTTAGCTTTAATTTTTCTCGTAGTTCAAATTGTTTTAAATTATTGTGGAAAATGTGGGGCGTTACACCAACCCTGTCTGGAAGGTTGGTAAGATGGCAGATACTCCTCACTAAGTTCGACCTCCAATATGTCTCACAGAAAGCAGTCAAAGGGCAAGCCATAGTGGAACATCTGGCAGAGCTACCCATAGAAGACTATCGACCCGTCCAAATAGACTTCCCAAATGAAGAAATATTAGCAATGCAAGCTTTGGAGGCACCTAACCAACAATAGACTTTATACTTCGATGGAGCACTGAATAGGCAATGGGTAGGTATTGGCGTAGCACTCCTCACCCTTGAGGGAGTGCTCATTCCCCGAGCCATCCAATTGAACTTTACCGTAAGCACCAACAACATCACAAAGTACGAAGCCTTGATCCTTGGATTACACCTAGCCTTAGAGCTAGGGGCAAAGCGGTTAAAGCTCATTAGAGACTCCTAGTTGATCATCTGGCATATTCTGAACAAATACAGAACCCTTAACCCAAGATTGGAGGCATACAAAGACAATGCCCACGTACTGCTAACTCGGTTCCAGCGAGTGGTGTACGTCCATACCCTTCGAAGCCACAATCTTCTTGCAGATGCTCTAGCATCGATTGCCTCCTTGATTGAGTTCTCGATCAACATTAAGGAACAGACTATCATGGTGCAGGAACAAGGGGCATCCCTCCTTGATTCGACTGAGTCATTGGTAATGGAGCTCAAACAAGAAATTGAAAAGCCAAAGGTTGCAAGTTTTGAAGTTTGCTATAATATCGTAGAAGATGGAAACCCCTGGTTTTTCGACATCCAAAACTGTATCCAGAATGGGTTGTTTCTTGAGTACGCAACTTCATAAGACAAAGAGGCAGTAAGAAGGATGGCTACTAGATACTTCATGAGAGTTGGGGTTCCATTCAAAAAGCCTTTTAGCAGGAGAGAACTTCGCTATGTTATGTACGAAGCGGTTGAGATCATCCTCAATGAAATGCACGAAGGGATATGCCACAGACATATTAATGCTCAATTCATGGCCAAGATGATACTATGGAGAGGATATTATTGGCCAACCATGGAAGCTGATTGTGCAAAAAAATTTAAAAGGTGCAAGCAATGCCAAATTCACGTAGATGAGATACATGCATCAACCTCAGAGCTACACCCATCTCAGGCACCATGGCTATTTGCTATGTGGGCATTTGATGTGATTGGTCCTGTCATATTCACTGCCACCGAGTACTTCACCAACTGAGCATAAGTAGAAGCATTCACTGAGATCAAAGCCTTGAGCCTATGCAAGTTCGTTGGGAAAAATATCCTCTTATGGTTCAAGATTCCAAAAACGTTTGTAGCGGACAATGGTGCGATCTTCACTTCACAAGACTTCCAAAAACTATGTAAGAAGTTCAAAATTGAGTTGCACCATTCATCGCCATACTACCCTCAAGTAATAGGAAAGTAGAAGCTACTAATAAAACATTATTCCGAATCCTTAAGAAAATAGTAGAAGGTGCTAAGGGACCTGATTGGACTGATAATTTAATTAATACCTTATGGGCTTACCGTACCTCCATAAGAACTCCTACGGGCCAAACCCAGTTTGCGCTAACTTACGGTTTGGAGATGGTGGTCCCATTTGAAATCATGGTCCCCTCATCAAGAGTCCAACTTGATGATGAGATCACTACTGAGGATAAGAGGTAGTTGTTGAGTCTACAGTTAGACCTACTAGATGAGAAGCGATTGCAAGCCGCTAAGCATGCACGCCTTTACCAAGAACAACTTGCGAGGGCTCACAAAAAGGAAGTAATTGAACGCAAATTTAATATTGGTGATTGGGTGCTAAAAGAATTCCTACCATGCAAGCATGGGAAGTTGAGACCAAATTGGGAAGGACCATACCTAGTGATTGAGGCATATCCAGGCAACGCCTATCGTTTGGCCAAAGAGGATGTCACTAGGCTTGAACACCCCTAGAAAGCACTACACCTTAAAAGGTACTACCCTTGACATGCACATAGGGACTATAGATTGCCCAATCTTGCGAACTAGTTGTCTCTCAAAACTTAGGAATCTTGTCCTTAGCCTCACTTCACAAACACTTTGTGGGAAAAGGGGATCAAGGGTTCGCACTAAGATGGAGGCAAGCCTTCAACGGGTTCCCCCTCTGGTTCGTGAATAACAAGTCCACACACTTCCTTAGAGTCAAACATGCTATCCTAGCGTAAATCTTAGTAACTTGTGATTGGATAGGTGTCCAAAGCCAAAACTTAAAGAGCACGGAAAAGAGGGGAGTGCATCCAAAATAAAAAGAAGTGATTTGGTCTATCAATAATAAATACCTATTGGTTGAACACTTAAAATGGGGGTAAGACTATTGACACTTGGCAGGTGTGCAATCATAGCATAAACCTTAGTGAGTAGTGATGGGTAGACACTTGCCGAATGAACAAAAAAGACATGAAGAAAAAGAAAAGAAGGCAGCAAAGAAGCTGTCCATCGACCAAAAAAAAAGAGAAGGGAAGGACGATAGCAAAGAAGCTGTCCAAAAGAAATGAATGAAAGACGACAACAAAGAAGCTATCCAGAGTCAAAACAAAAAAAAGGGGGAAACGAAAAGTACAGTAGGATTTGACCTTCAGTCGGAGGACGGCTTAGAACTCCAAGTCAAGCCAAAGTCTCAACATAGGACAATACCTCCTTTCCTCCCACACCTACACCATGCACTCAGAGGCAAGGGGCAAGAACCCAAGGCTAGGGGTAGTTAGTGCTAAAGCTAGCCAGAAGCATTTGCTGGCCTTGGAGTACGCAAAGGATTTAACCATCAAGGTTTCCACCAAACTTGGATCTTTCTTCCCAGCTTTGCAGAAGATTTTATTGCTATCTCCTAACCAAAAATCCTAAAAAAATAGAAAATCCAAAAAAATAGAAAACCCAAAAATCCAAAAATCCGAAAAAAATAGAAAAATCCAAAATCCCCAAAGTGGATGGGATAAAATCTACCCAACCAACACCATCTCATGAAAATGATAATAAGTCGGGCCTATTGATGCAAAAATCTAGGACTAAGGTTTAACCACTCCTACTCAAGTTGGTTGCTTGGTATTTGCCTACGATAGGCATACTATCCACTCATCAGACAATCAAGCTGAGGCCATGACTTATTATCCTACACTAAGTTTCATTTATGATTGTTGTGTCTGATATTTACTAAGCTTTACATTCTCTATGACTAGGGGAAAAAGCCACCCTAGATGACCTAATGAGTATGTTTGAAGATGTACAGGACAATGCTCACTGACAGGTGTTATACGCTAGCGTGAAGGCATCTTAGGTTAAACGCCAAATTGGAGCCGTTCAACAATTCTAGGTGTTATATGCCAGAATATGATTGTTCTACGTAGAACGCCCCTTCTTAGGCATTCAACACATCCAGACAATTATTGCAGAAATCAAGGTGTTATATGACGTAGCTGAGGCATTTTACACTCTGTTAGGCACTCCAAACTACAGAATCCTGTCTAAAGGCCTTGCATCAATATCAAAGCTTATAGGTAAGTGCTCCTTCATCAATCACAGTTCAATACACATACAGAGGCTAAGAAATAAATGCTGGGTCTTTTATTGAATTTAAAAGAAAATTATTACAACTATGAGGAGTTCCAAAACTATAAAGAGCAAGAAGGAAAAATACATAAAAAATTTGGAAAAAATTCTGAACTAATTGTTTAATCTTCTTTTCTTTTGTAGCACCCCGAACTCCTCCACCCACTCCTTGGGCATTGGTAGCAGCTTGGAATACCATGCCCAGTGTTCATTCTCTCAAACTAGTGAATAAGTCAAGGGTGTGAAATAGGACTCATCAGAGTCATCATGGCGGTTCATGGTAGTCCAAAGTGCTCGGATGTAGTAAATCATGGTGGTGTCAATTGGTGAACCGTGCTCACAGACCCGAATACGAGGGAGGCGGCACTATTTTCTTGTGCCCTACCATCTCAAAGTAGCGAAGTGAGTTGTACACCTCGAGGTTGACAGAAGCGGATGATAGCAAATAGACTCTTTCCTTTATAAAGCCCATCTTCAGAAGACCCACCTCTAGAAAATGAATGCGAAGCCACTCTGCAAGAAGGAAAGGAGAGCCCATGAAGTCACCACTGGTGGCCACACTAGTCAATCCAATATATGTAGTGGCAAGGGTAGCCATTGAGGGAGAAAGCCATAGATGTTCTGTAAGCCCCACAAGAAGCTCTGTACGATATACATCCAAAGTAAAGCCCATGCAAGCAAACAATGTTAGACCCCCAATCAACAGGTGCATGCATATTCAAAGTTGGTACTCTGAGGTAGAATTAGACATGGAAAACGGGCCGGGCCGGCCCAGGCCCGCCCG
>JAMKQA010104353.1:0-12147 GCA_024699735.1 Posidonia australis | reverse complement strand
AAACCTAGAAAGATCGAGTTTTCTCGGGCACATGGGGGTGCCTAACCCCTTCCCCATGCGTAACCAGAATCCTTACCCTTTCTCTGGCCCACATTCATATTGCATTATCCATTAGGTACAGATCATACATGCATCTTTGCATTTGTTTTCTATCTTTTGTGTGTTGTGGTTTTCCTCGTCTTTCCATTAAAAGACTAGGTGGCGACTCCCTTTTCTTGCTTTTTTCCTTTCCTTGCGCCTTCGCCATCCTGGCATGGCTGTGATCCTCCTTCCCACCTGCCTCGGGTCTGCATGGTCACAGTATCCCTTGATGAATTTACAATAGTAGTTGACAAGGCCAAGAAATGAGTACAACTTTACAATTTTCTTTAACACCTCCCAGTCTGTGATAGCGGCTACCTTCTTAGAGTCCATCTTGATTTGTCCACGCCCAAGGATGTGCCCTAGAAAGTCGATCTGCTCTTGTGCAAAGACACACTTCTTGATCTCATGTAGCTTCAATAGCGCCTTCCTCAAATGACTAACATGACTCTCTAAGGTGTCCCTATACACTACAATGACATTAAGGCATACTACTACAAAGACATCAATGTACTCAAAAAAGACATTATTCATTAAGTTACAAAAGGTGACTAGGGCATTTGTTAAGCCAAATGGCATTACAAGGAATTCGAACGATCCATAGTGCATCACATAAGTGGTCTTTGGCTGGTGCCCCTTAGCTATGCGCACTTGACAAATGTAGTTGGCGCTGCCTAGTTTGTCAAAAAGATTCTTGACATTCGATATTGGATACTTGTTCTTGATCGTCACCTTGTTTAGTGCACGGTAGTCCACACACATACGCAACGTGTCGTCCTTCTTCTTTTAAAATAACACTGGTGCACCATATGGCACCTTACTAGGTCTAAGGAGCCCCCCTTGATCAACCCCTTGAGTTGCTTCTTCATCTCCTCCAGGTGTACCGGTGGCATACGATACAATGCTTGCACTAGTGGCACTGAGTCGAGCACGAGCTCAATGCGATGATCTACATCATGGTGCGGTGGCAACTCCATTGCTAACTCATCCCCATCACATTCCATAACTCCTTGAGTAACTCCACCACCTTTGTTGGCAAGGCTTCACACCTCATGCTTGGTTAAATCTCCTCACGAATGGTTGTCACATATGTCACCTCCCCTCATTGGAGGTCATCCTGTAGTTGTAATGCTATGAGCACTACTGTCTCATCCCTGTCTTGTGAAACAAGCACAAAGCAGAGTGCATATTCATTGTAAATCATGAGACCACCTAGATAAGGGATTATTGATACCTTGACCCTTCTTATGAAGTCTAGGCCTAAAATGATGTAGAAATTATCTAGAGGGATGACTACAAGTTCACATGACCTGTACCAGTCTCCCACTTGCATCGTGGTCAAGACAGTCCCATGCATGCGCTTCGCGGTAGAGTTCACAACCTTAACGCTGCTCTACGAGCCTTGCTCCATCGAGAGTTGAAAGTGCTCTAGCTTTCTATCAGATAGGAATCTGTGACTAGAGCTTGTGTCCACTATCACGCGCACTAGTCGGTTGTTGAGGGTGATGTCCACGTACATCAAGCCGTCACTTGCCATTGTGTGTGTCTTGGCACAAATCACATTCAATTGGAGAGGGTTTACCTGATACTCCTTTAGGGATTCCTTTTCCTCATTCTCTTCCTTCACAATCATGGAGAGCCTCTCTTTCTTTTCTCAGTCTCGCATCCAATGAGGACCCTTGCATATGCAGCACACTATGTCTTTCGATGTTGAGCACGCATTCTTGTGCTTGGTGCTATCAACGTTGCTCTTCTCAGTTTTTGACTTGCCTTTTGATTTCTCCATCTTTGGTGACTTGGACTCCACCTTGGTGCTCGAAGAAGATTTGAAATCAACAAGCGTGTCGACTACTATCAAAGTAGATAGCAAATCCTTGGCACATTGGCATCGTAACTCCAGTTGCCCCCATCCTTGTAGTCCGCTCAAGAAGTTGTAGAGACGGTCCTCCTTCGTCATATTGTTAATCTCCAACATCAACGAACTAAAACACTTAACATACTCAAATAGTGCCAGTATGCTTGAGTTAGCACAAACAGTCACGTGCCACCCATGCCATGTTGGTTGGAAGGAATTGTGCACGAAGTTCCTTAGACAGGTCTTCCCTAGTTTCGACCTTGTCATTGCCCATGAATACATATTTGGTTCTCCACCATAGTTTTGCAATGTCTGCAAGGAACATGTTAGCAAGATTCACCTTTTCTTTCTCAGAAATTTGTATTGCGTAGAAATACGCCTCGATATCCTAGAGAAAATTCTCAAGGATCTTCATGCCACACTTGCTATTGAATGCCTTCCACTCAAGCACTCGGATTTTGCTAGAGTGGCATGCGCAACCGCATTCCTCATTGTCGCTATCTTGACATAGACGACCACAATCTCCTCCAAGGCTTCCCATAACTTGCTGAACACAAGCTGTGACCATACTGGTGGAACCCTGCACAGCTCTCATACGATTCGTGGAAGCACATGAGGAATCCCGATACAGTCACAGTGAAGATGGTGAATCCAGAGAAGAAGACTAGGCTTGAAAACACCAAGGAAAGATAAGAAAGGATAAGGAAAGGAGTCGCCACCTAGTCTTTTAATGGAAAGACGAGGAAAACCAATCACAAAGGAAAAAATCCATATGAAACCAAGGCGAAGAAAACATATGCATGCTCTATGCCTAATGGTTGTAGTGCAAAAATCAATGCAGGCCAAAGAAATAGTAAGGATTCTTGTTACACATGGGGAAGGAGTTAGGCACCCCCATGCGCCCAAGGAACTCAGTCTTTCTAGATTTCCTACTTGTTAATGGTCTATTATGTGTATGCTTGCCTATTCTGAGTGCACACGCCTAATATGATTGGAAAACATGCCAAATCAGATAAAAGAAGTGAATAAGAGAAAACAAATGATAATCCGAGGGACAAATGTAGACATTGATAATGCCACTATACTATATGCCCTTATGCGATGAGGAAAATCGTGAAAATCAAGAATACTCGGAAAGCATCACATAAATCAGCGGAAACTCAAAGAAATCCGAGAAAATCAAATTGGAGAAAATAATCCTCATTCAGGTCAATGTCGGCATTATCAAGCCTATTAATGTACGCCCTCGGGCGATAGAAAACCAAATCAAATCAAAGTTGCGAAAGTCAGAAGAAATATGAGAAACAATGTGAAAATATGCATGAAATGGGAAACAAAGTGTACAAAATGCATGTGTGAGTGAAAAAGGTAAATTCCAGGGGCTTTCGTGCAAAATTCACAAATTCTGAATGAAGGCTGAAATTCTGAGGCTAAATCAGCAAAAATACATAGGAAAACACATTTTATGTAATTTTGAAGAAATTAGGGGTCAAATGTGCAAAACTGTGCATTTTTGGTAAAATTCAAGGTTCCTAGGGTTTAATATGCAATTTTACCAGTAAAACATGTGTTTAATGCAATTCTGAACAAATTCCAGGTTTAATGTGCAAGAAAATGGTCTTGAGTTTGAAAACTTGAAGTTTCAGGTACTACTGTGCAATTCCTCCCTAGAAAATATGTATTCAGTGTGAAATCAGTAAAACTCAAGGTTTAAAATGCAATTTTTGAATACATCTGAGTATATATTTAAATTCTCAGGGTTTAATTTGCAATTATGCAAGAAAATTATGCATTCAGAACAGTTTTAGTAAAGCTCATGGTTTTTTATGCAAAAATGCTTGACCTAAATGTATGAAAAGAAACTTAGAGGGTTTATACCAAATTTTTAAGCCTGGAAAACATTAACAAGAACTTATAGGGGTTCCTCTACAATTTCCCAAAACAAATATTATTAAAAACATTTAAAAAAAACTATTGTAGGGACCTAAATGCAAGACATGAGGATCTATTTGTAAGAAAATAAAAGTATCAGAAGTTTTGTTAAAAGAAAACTATTTTTTATTCTTTTTTAAATAAAAAGAGGCGACGACCGCCAACAACGGAACTATGCCGTCGACGACTTCGTGGAAGGAGGAAGCTCTAGAGGCGACGAATCAGCAACTCAAGGGTCCAGGAAGTTCGGGAGAGCGACGGGGATGATTTCCCCTCATCCAACAGCAAGAATGGGTGTGCGAGCTTGTTCCCCGATCAAGCTTTGACGGCGTGCTAGTGGTGGTGGTTGCAGGGGAGAACTAGAGCTTGATTCAAAAAGCTGGTGGCTCTGGAAGCTTGGGGAAGGCCAAAGGATCATGTCCTGGCGCTTGGGGAGGCGCGACGAGGCTGGAGGCACCTGATCGAGCTCCACTACCAGTTGTCTTCTCTGACGATGGCGACGGAGCTCGATTTCGGCGATTGGCTCCTGGAGGCTTGCTAGAGGCGTCTCGATGATCAGAGAAGCAGGAGGAGAATCATGGGGGAATGATCGAGCACATTGGGGCACGAATCAATCACTGGATTCGTGCCTCCACCTAGGTTGTCTGAAAACGACTCCGATAACCCCTGGAGCCTTGATTTTAGCCAAGGAAACCCTCTGGCTTTACTAGAATCGACTGGGGAAGGAAGAAGGAGACCTGAGGAATCAAAATTTGAAGAAGTTAGGGTCTGAAGGGCGCTTACCTGAGTAGGCAGGGGTGATGACTGCTGGAGCTCGTTGGAGATGGCTTGAAACTCAGATTTTTCTCCTCCTCAAGCTTCCGCTTTGATCCTGGACCTTTCTGGTTGCCTTGGTTGAGAGAGAATAGCTTGGTGGCTCTCCTTTTTTATTTTTCCATGTTTTTTCTCTCATTTTCTCTCCTTTTCTCTTGCAAATGTTGGGGGGGGGGGGGTATTTATAGGCTTGCAAATGACTAGGGTTGTTAGAGTAATTGGTTATGGTTAGTTAGAGGTTGTTGGAGGTTGTTACAAGTTGTTATAGGTTGTTATGATGATGTGGGAAGTGGTTAGGGTAAAGTCCATTCTCCTGTTTGTATTTGCCAAATTCTGGATTGCTGCGTAAAGTCCACAGTCATGTTGTTGTCTCCGCTAATCATTTGATTTGTAGGTCCTGATCTGAGAACAACTGACTTGCCCTTGATGAACCAAGTTACAAATTGTGTGAGCCTAGCTAGAAAACAGCTGACATGCCCCTAGCATAAAAGGTGAATGATGCTCAATGAAAACTGAAGTCAAATCAAGAGATACCAAGGTAAAATGAATGCCTCTGGCATCGAGTCAAGCTACCCTGGGAAGTGTTGGGCACCACTCAAGGATGTAAAGACTTGAGGATTAGGCTGTGATAGTAGGCGTACTTTGAATCACTGAAGTGGCCGCGACTGATTTTGGTTGAGGCCAGAGATACATTTGTTCATTGACTGGAGGCATGTATATTCATCCACTGCCCTGAGCTATACTCCGATGGCAGGAAGTAATGTGATACATTGTAATCTATCTTAGGCTGGCTATTCTTTGTTTTGTTACTTATTGTGTCATTGTGCTCTGGCTGCAAAAATGTACTTGGTTGCGTTGACCTTAGGCATTCCCCTAACAATGTTTACCACACCTGAACTGCTGCGAAAGAATTGTTGTCATACTATTGATTCTACAACACCATGTAGTTTGTGCACTAGCTGGTGTCCTTACTGCTTATGCTCTTTAACCACTGAGTAGCTGAAATGCCCCTAGCTAAAGGTATTTGGAAGAAACCCTGTTGAACTAAACCACATGCAAGCAAAAAGATTCATCCAAGCAAGACTGTGATGATTATGATTATTGTGGTGAACTCTATTATTGTGAATAATTTAGTTATTTAAGAGTGACCTTTTTGTTTGATCATGAAATGCACGCCTTGTGATTTTAGTTGCATTTGTTGCTTTGCTTGTTCAATGAGCTCATTATCTAGATTGTTTGCTTGTTTAGTTTAGCTATTTGTTTGCCCTCAATTAGGTTGGAAAGTTGTATGCATGTTAGAGGAGGATGACACCTTCGACTCAGTTGACACTACAGAGATTCGCAAGTCATTGGTGACACTCACTGGGTAGTGGTGGCACTCAAACTCGCTATAAGTTAATGTAATGGACCTGGCTTCATGCCAAACTCTTTAAGGTCCTGCACTTGCTTTTCTTTTTAGTATCATTGACATTTGTTTTACTCCCTCATAGACGTGCGATTTCGTTCTAACCTTGACTTGGAGGTAATAAGCGCCTGATCTATTCAAGAGGCCTTTATTACAAGAGGGTGGGTCAGCCCCTCAAAAGTGTGATTTTACTGAGCGCATACTCCAACTCCTCTCCAAGGCACGCTAAGGGTAGAGCTACAACGCACGGCTCTCACTCTTGGGTTGACTTCTGTCTTCGTCTCTTGTCTTCTCTATTCTTTTATGCCCTTGTGAATGTATGTTTTCTTTTCTGGCTCACACTCTCAGTCAACTCTAACATTTTATCTCCCTCTTGGAGGTGCAGGATCCTTGCAGAGTTTGGACATTTCGTCTGGCTTTGAGGTTTGGTGGCTCCCTTGCCAACTTGGTTGTCTAAGAACTAACAATTGAGGAGGGATAATCCATTCTGACATAGGTGAGCTTTTCCAATTTTTCATCATTGGGAAGAATGTTATTGATAAGCAAATTATTATTTTCTACTGTTTTTAATGTTTTTCTGTTTTGTGTTTTTCTTTCTCTTTCCTCTTTTTCAACTTTAATGCTTTTTCTATATTTTTTTTGTGTTTTGACATATGGTGATGCAAAAAGAAAAACAAAGGAAGCAAATGAAAAAGATACAGCTCCAGTCCTTGTTGTTGCTGTTTGTCGATGCCATTGGGGTTCAAAGTAACTCCTAGCAGTACCATTGGAAACCGTAATCAAGGTAGATGTAACTGAAGCTATCAAAACCATTATTGAAACTAAGACTGTCACTGTGAATGCTAAATCTACTGGTGACATTAAGACTGTATCTCTGTTGGAGTTGATTTCCGTTGTGACAGCTATCTCCTACTTGATCCAGAGGCATGGAAAACTAGAAAACTTTAGGTTAGACTCCCTGTAGACAAACAAGAACAAGAGTGGCACACGTGAGTGTCGCCAGACCGAAGCTGAGAGAGGACAAACTAGGCAAATGAGGAACAAGAACAAGAGCGACATATGTTTGCTGCCGGACAGAAGCTGAGAGAGGATAAACTAGGCAAATGAGGCACGATGGATTCCCCGGGAAAGAACTGAGAGAGAGAGAGGATAGACCCCTAAAGTTCCAATATCCTTGGAGCTTGTTGGCTCAGACACGGTAAGGTCTACTATTTTAGGGTGTGCATGTGTGTGTGCAGGTGTATGTGTGTGTTGCCTCCTGTGTGTTGATGACAATGTCCCCACTGTCAATCAAATCCTGGACAACATTTTGGAGAGTAAAACACTTGTTTGTCGAATGTCAATGGGTGTGATGGAACTGGCAGAAAAAATTCGTCTTATCCCACTTAGGAAGCGGGTCCGGTGGTGGACAAACCTCCGATAGCTGTAGGAACGGCGCAACTTTAGGAAAAATGTCACTCAACGACTTTCCAAGTGGGGTGAAGTCGCTTTCCTTACGGCGAGGCTACCCTTGCTGTTGTTGCTGCCCTTGCTGAATTGACACAACACGACATGTCGGCTCAATAGTGGTGAGTGGGTGTGCGATACGTGTTGACCTAGATGCTGGTGAGGATGGAGACATGGATGTGGGTACTGTGCCAACAACAAAGGTCCCACTGTCAATCAAAGTCTGAATGACATCCCACAGAATGTGGCAATTATCTGTCGAGTGCCCCGGAGCTCGGTGACAATTGTAGTATACGTTCGCGTCGTACCACTGAGGGAGTGGAGTTGGTGGGGAATGCAGATCTACGAGTCTCAGAAGCGACACAACACTAGGAAAAACAATACTCAGTGACTCGCCCAGTGGAGTGTAGTCACTTTCAACGCGACGGCCTCGTTTCTCCTTAGGTTGCTGTCCTTGTTGAGCCGATGTGATGTGATGCACCGACTTGACAGTGGAAGGTGTGTGCTTAATGTGCAATGATGACCTACGTGTTGAGACCTGATCTTGATGCTGAGGTGGGTTCTGAGTTTGCTGTGCTGTGTGTGGTGTTGAGCCCGAGAGCAACAGCTGTAGCACCGGTATAGCTCCGGGCGACAGACTCGAGAAATGTTGTACTCTCGCACAACTAATGGGTTGATTCCTAAGTGACTGTGATGCATGCTGTGACCAATGCAGTTGTGGTGCTGGAGGCCGAGATAACGCCCCCATTGCTGGATCAGTGTGATGCTGGGGCAATGGTATGGGCAATAGTGTAGTGGGGTGAGCCTGCAATGCTGTAGTGGTCTGCAATAGAAGCTTAGAGGCTAAAAAAGGAAGACTCTCAATAGGATCAAGAGAAAGGGCCATGTGCTTGAACCCTCAGGGCGAAGCTCTCAAGTATTGAGCCTGTGTGGCCAAAGACCCATCAAAAGATAGGTTAGAAGGCAAAAGCGGAACAGGAGTGGGCCCTAAAACAGATGCAACTGTAGTTTGTTGAACTCTTGAAACAAGAGGGCTCGAGAGATAGGGTGCAGCTGGCAGGACTTCTGGGACCCGCGTGGTAGTCACCGCAATCAAATCAGTGATAGGCCCTAGATCGGCTTGTGCTTGCCGCTATCTCGGAAGAGGAAATAAGGATCTTCCATGATTCCCAAATCGGGATGCATAGAGGGAAGAAGAAGCAATCAAAGTGAGAGAAGGAGGATCTAAATGTGGGTCCCCCTTCAAAACAATAACCGGAGGCTTGCGAGTCTGCGGGGCAATGGCTAACCACAAGCGAAATGAATGGAGCTGTGGCAGAAGACAAACGCATGAGCTCTAAGACAAGCTACAGTAAAAAAGTGACCAATAACTCGGAAAAGGCAAGAGAAAACAATCGCGGGAGGTCACCTGCAATGGAGACACCTAAGCTCCTAGCTGAGGACCTCGCAAAAAGCTACCTGAGAAAACAGGCAAGAGAAATAGGTATCAGAACCTAAACAACGACGCAAAGACAAATGCGAGTTATTAAAGTGGTATGCAATGGCACATAATGCGGATGAATGTCCTAAAGTGCACTCTCTCACCATGCATGTCCCATATGGGGTTGACCTCACGGGACGCACTCATGGGTTTTAGGTTTTGACTCTAGTCAAGAAAGTAAGGTTCCCGTTCTAAATCCTGGTCGAAGTGCTGGCAGTGAACGGGTGGTGCGTTGGTGGCCACGTCTCCTGTAGTAGCATGAAGTTGTACCCTCTACTAGCATCGACATGACCCCAGACAAGGGGGGACAAACTAGCAACATGCCCTACACCAAAGCTATAGAACGAGCTACCAAAATTGTCCTTCACAAACTGTGGGTGGACTCAGAGGAGAAGATGAATGCTTTCTAAGATGATCATTCATGTGCAAATTTTTTTTTGTCTTTTACTTACGTTTTGTTAAAGCATGGGGAATTATGAGCATTTCTCTCTAGTTATGCCTTATTATTTGTTTGTCTGAGTTTGTGTTTTTATTTTAACTAGATAGGGAGGCAAATATGTCTCTACTTTTCTAATCATATTAAATACAAAAAAGGGAAGAAATACACAATTATGGCATCCAAATACTCAATCAACAAGCAAAAGGCATGAACATGGCATGTGCTAGTGTAGTGCTCACAAGTAGTGAATAAAAGCAAGTATCACAACAAAAAGCATGAATGAGGCCATGTGCATGTGCAGTGGCATAGCAATGCTGTAAAAAGCATGTATAGTCAAATATGTTCAAACAAACAGAACAAGCAAACAAACATGAAGTATATAGACTGAAGACAAGCAAGAAAACTGGAACGAAAGCCAAAATCTGGTTATCCCCAGCAGAGTCGCCAATTCCTGTGACCATGCCAGTGGAACCCTGCACAGCTCTCCTAGGGTGCGTGGAAGCACACGAGGAGTATCGATATGGTCACGGCGAAGATGGTGAATCTGGAGAAGATAACTAGGCTCGGAAACACCAAGGAAAGATAAGAAAGGATAAGGAAAGGAGTTGCCACCTAGAGGAAAATCGTGAAAATTGAGAATACTCTGAAAGCATCACGTAAATCAGCGGAAACTAGAGGAAATCTGAGGAAATTCGAGAAAATCAAATTAGAAAAAATAATCCTCATTCGGGTCAATGTCGTCATTGTCAAGCCTATTAATGTACGCCCTCGGGCGATGGAAAGCCAAATCAAATCAAAATCGTAAAAGTGGGAAGAAATCTAAGTAACAATGTGAAATTTGAGTTTGAAACAAGTCAGAAGTGTGTACATAATGCAAGAAAGAAAACATGAGAAAATATGCATGAAAAGGGGGAACAAAATGTACAAAATGCATGTGTGAGTGAAAAATGAAATTCCAGGGGCTTTTGTGCAAAATTCACATGTTCTCAGTGAAAACTGAAATTCTAAGGTAAATCATCAAAAATACATAGGAAAACACATTTTGTGTAATTTTGAAGAAATCTAGGGTCAAATGTGCAAAAATGTGCATTTTTGGTCAAAATCAGGATTCCTAGGGTTCAACATGCAATTTTGTTAGTAAAACATGTATTTAATGCAATTCTGAAGAAATTCAGGGTTAAATGTCCAAGAAAATGGTTTTAAGTTTGAAATCTAGGAAGTTCAGGGACTACTATGCAATTTCTCCCTAGAAAATATGCATTCTATGTGAAATCAATGAAATTTAGGGGCTAAAATGCAATTTTTGAACACATTTGAGCAAATATTTGAATATCCAGGGTTTAACTTGCAATTTTGATAGAAAAATATGAGTTTAGAACAGTTTTAGTAAAGCTTAGGGTTTTTATGCAAAATTCTGGACTTAAAAATGAATTTAAAGTAAGTCAAGGGTTTTTATCAAACTTTAAAGTCTGGAAAACATTAACAAGAAAACGCAAGCGTCACATTGCAATATTTTAGGACAAATATTATTAAAACGATTTAAAATCTATTGTAGGGACATAAATGTAAGAGAAAAGGATCTATTTGTAAGAAAACAAAAGTATTAGAAGTTTTTTAAAAGAAAAACTATTTTTTATTATTTTTTTAAAAGATACACGACAGTCACCAGCGATGGGTCGTCACCGTCGACGACCGTCTGGGATGCCCTTATGGGGCATCCCGACCCCTGATCTGGCATCGGAGCCTCCTGGAACCAACAAGAGAGGAAGGAGGAGAGATCTGATGGTTCAGATCCAGTGCCCGACGGTCAGAGTTGGCCCCCCACCTCCTTCGCCGGCGACACGACTCCGACGACGACGCTGTGGAAGAAGGGGACCTTGGAGGCATTGGATCGGTGACTCTAGACTCTAGGGTGCTTAGGGACATGGAGAGGAATGTTTCCCCTTTTCCAGAGGCAAGAAATTGGTTAGTTCTCTCAACCTTGGGCCCCGTCTACCGTCGCCGTCGTCTTCCCCTGCGAGCTTGGCTACGGGGGCGATCCATGGCACAAAGCAAGGTCTTGATTGCTCTGGAGCATGGAGGAAGAATAGAGGATCATTCCTTAGGTCTTGGCGAGATGCTGCGAAGGGCAGAGCGTCAGGTAGTGCTTCCTTACGAGTCGTCTTCTCCAACGACGGCGGAAAGGTGCGATTCTTGCGAGCTGTGTCGAGAGGCTTGTCGAGGGCTTGAAACGGCATCCAGATGATTGGATAAGTAGGAGGAGATTATGTGGGGGAAGGATTGAGCACATTGGGGCACAAATCGACCATTGGATTCGTGCCCCCACCTATGTCGTTGGAGAATAGCTTTGGTGATGCCTGAAGCCACGATTCTAGCCAAGGAGAACCTCTGGCTCTACTGGAATCAACTAGGGAAGGAAGAGGAAGACCTAAGAGACCACTTTTGATGAAAATTGAGGTCAGAGGGATGCTTACCTGAGTGGACAGTGGTGAGGGCCGCTAGAGGTCGCAGGAGGTCACCGGAGATGGCTTAAAACTCAAATTGTTCTCCTCCCTGAGCTTCCTCTTTGCTCCTGGACCTCTCGGCTGCTTTGATTGTGAGAGAATCACTTGGTCGCTCTCATTTTTTATTTTTCCTAGTTTTTTCTCCCCTTTTTCTCTTGCAAATGGGGGGGGGGGGGGGGGGGGGGGTTTTTT
>JAMKQA010104352.1:0-11220 GCA_024699735.1 Posidonia australis | reverse complement strand
GAGGTTGCTCAACGCCATTTGAATTTGTTGACTCTTTGTGGGTCATTTTGTTTTTTGATTTGGAGAGTTTGTAATTCAAGACAAGGTGGAGATTGTTGCAAATATGTCTTGAATTATATCTTTGTTTAGGGTTAGTTTGGTCATTTGACCATTTAGGTGCCCTAGTATTTAAGAAGGCTAATGCACAGAATATGTAACCTCTTTTGGCATTATGTAGCCCTACTTTGTCTCCAATTGAATGGAGAGAACTCCACCCTCTTCTCTCCAGATCTAGGATTTCATGTGAGGTTCATCTGTGGGGGAGGGTTTGGATGCTTGGGATGTGAGCATCGTTCGTATTCCTGTTTTCTTCTTCACCACTCGACACAACACAGTCTATTTTAAGAGCCAAAATGGGCCTACTATACAGGCCTTCGTAGGCCTTCCATGTAGGTCCAACACGGCCCACGCTCCACGGCGGGCCTAGTCCGGCTCGGCCCATTGTTGGGATTGACAGGGCCCGGGCCATGCTGGGCCCAAGCTGGGCTGGGCGGCCTAGGGTCATCCTGGTCGTTTTCCTGGGCCGCCCGGTCCGTTTTCCATGTCTACCTTCAGTTGCCTACACTCCTTAATGATGTGCCCGTTGCGTTGGTGGAAGTCGCAATAGACACCTCCATGTTTGACCGTAAGGGTTTGGATCACCGTAGTTGCTCGATGCCCTTCACCTCCATTAGTAGTTGCAACCTAGAGACGTTTAACGATGTGTAGTAATGGAATCGCTGCTCTGTGGGATATGACTAGCTCTAATGCCTCCACTAGGGCCACGACCATGCTGAGATTGTAGGAGCACGTAAGCTCCAAGGGGGTAAGGCTTTGTTGGTAAGTTGCAAGAGTGATGTTTTCCTACAAGTTGGGGATGTCAATGAGGGTGGCATTCAAGTGCCGAATGTAGCACTTCAACGTCTCCTTCGGCCTTTGGATGATGGAGAAGAGATGGTTGGAGACCCTGACCCTCCTCATGTGGCCCATGATATGGATGCAAAATGTATGGCTCAACTCTTAAAACTAGAAGATCAAATCACTCTTTGGCCCTAAGAACCATGTTCAAATTTTTCATGTCCTACAGAGTGCAGCTTACAAGTATCAGTTCTACCCAACCATAATTAATTACAAAAAAACTACTTAATAATATAAAGAAAACTATATCTAACCACTCAGAACCTATGTGCTGTTAGTGGCTCCAATCTACATACACTAGAACTAAACTACACTTCTAATCAGCACCTGAGAATAAAACATCAAACAAAAATGCGTAAGTGACCTCAAGTCATCTAGTACGCTCCTACTAAGAAAACAATGGAAAACCACGAAAACTATAAATTTTGGTTGTCAAAATTCAAACAGTAGCTGAAAAAAATCTATTTAGAAAATTCTCTAGGTAGTTTCTTTGAAATTGTGCTTTTCTCAAACTAGTTCTCTTTCTGAAATCTTATGCTATTTAGAAACCATTTTTAATCATTATGGAGAAACACATCCATAACTAGATTCCAGCCCACATAGACTGTCAAGCCAAACTCAAATCGTGATTCAAACACGGTTAGAAACTAGCCTAAATCACAAATCTTATCTCAGCTAGATCTAGCTAAAACCATAAGTCAAATCTCAAGTTAATTCTAGTTTAAAACTAAACACATAGCTTTAGTTAAAACCAATAGTGCCACCTTGGTCAAATGTGATTCAGCCACAAGCAATTAGCAAGGTAACAACCTCGACTCTACTGCACTGTCATGGTAAACCTCTCCGTACTGAGGGTATGACTGCCTCAACCAACAAGCCTTACTTTTATCACATTTATTTTCTCATAAGTACAGGAATACGTTCTTTAACGTCCCAAGTGGTGTCCAGATACCCAAGACTTTATTTCGAGGCTCAGTCAACACCGACTCATAAGATAACTCAGTCTCCTTCACCCAAGCCCCAAACCTCGACAACCACACCTTTAGACTAGTAACTGATCTCACTAGAGCCTTATACCCCTATCAGTCACTACCTTACAGCTATGTGGATCAAAAAAAAAACACGAAAATCCTTTCTCAAACATGCAATTATCTTTTTAAAACCATTTTCTAAACGTTTTCCATTACAAGAATCTCTTCAAGGAATTTCAACTCAAAATACTAGGATTTTCCTATTAAAATTCTTATATCAATTTCTCATATTTAAACCATTTAAAAATCCACTTTAAAAGTTGTAGAAAAATGGCCCAGGGTCTGGTTCGACATATCGATCTAGTTCGGTATGTCAAAATCCCCTGATCCGGCATATCAAATCAATTCAGTATGCTGATTTGGGCGACTTTTGAATAATGAAATCTATCCTGTATCCATCGTTCGTTGGAATTGAGATCTGAGACATTTCAAGTCTACTACCATTTAGGACAAGTTTCATTGAAATCCTTTAAGTGTAGACCGAGATATCTAAATCAAAAGACGAAGAACACATTTCGAAGTCACTGTAGCTCACACATGATTTTCATATGAAAAATCTTCCAAAAATCATTGATAAATCATGGAAAATTCATGGATTTGCTAAACATTCTCAAATCTAACTACATCATCCATTCCTATGATTTTAAACTAGAATTCACATCATTTATTCATGATTTGAGCTTAAACAAATATGGGAAATCAGAGGGGGTCTTGTACAGTGATCGGAGTTTCCATGATCCTTCGCCCTCACCGACGAGCTCTCCACCTCCTCTAGCATCCTTCGAGCTCACGTTGCCTCCGACAAGCTCTCCTCTTCCTCTAGCGGCCACTGTTTCCCCTCTCGACCCTCAACCCTCTCCCTTTTCTCTTTCTTCTGGATTTTTCCCTTAACTCTCACTCTCTGGCTTAAGTCTTCTCTCGATCTGCTGCTTCGACGCTATCTCCTCCTCCCCTTACATGGTTGTTGCCATCTATCACTGCTTGCCGCCCATAGTCGTCGAAAATCTTGATGAATCGGTGAGACAATATGGTGTAAGGCTACGGGTAGGGAAAGGACACAATGGGTGATGGTGTGTGCTGTGCAACACTATGCTGAGTTGACTCATCTTCCATTCTGATCCCATACACACATGTGGGTTACAAAATACCAAGATACCACATAGTAAGATAATTTACTAAAGATAATTATTGATATCAAAGAGAAATTACCACATAGATCAATATTAATCCTCAATTTATCCAGATTACAACAAATAATAATACATTATTTTGGATAATCGGTCTGCCGATCCATGAAACCAAAATATGGTCAAACCAAACTGGACACAGATGTTACAAGATTGGACCTGTCAAGGTGGTGAGGAAAATCCAATACAAGATGGCATCAGGCGCCATTTGTACCCCCATTAAATCTTGAAAGGCCAGTATGTGGTCTATGAGATCGGAGGTACCACTGTAGGCTCTAGATGTGGTATCTTGAATACTTCTAGGAAGGACTCAGATGTAACTTTGCCAATATCACCTAGAAGGGTGCTCTTCCCCTTCTGCATTTCCATCTGGCATGCCTCCATCTGAGCGAAGTGCTCGTAGAATGCTTGGTCAAATTGTCCAATTGCTCGACTTGGTCAAGCAGTGTTACCCTCAATGTCCCGCTTTGCTAGCTCCACTGTGAGGAAAGCTACCTTGTCTTGTTGTACTCTAAATGCCTCTGAAGTGATTTCCATGGAGGTCTAAGACGAGTATCCATGTGAATGGGTTCGAATCAACATGTGTCCATCATGAGCAAAACGATGGATTCCCACAAACGACCCCAATTGATCCTTCCCCTCTCTTGGCCCACTTGGTGTTGCTATGTCGATTTCGAGGGTTGTTGGTGAGTAGAAGAAGTCAACTCCTCGTCGGGGGTCTTCAATAAGAAGAAGGGCAATTAGAGATCACCGATTGATGTGGGTTGGTTAGAGGCATTCCAATGGCTAAGTCGGTGAGGAGAGGATCAGGTTTATGGATAGGGAGTTGAGGGTATGAGAACTCCAAACTCCTTTATTTTCCTCCCTTACTATGGCATAGAGTAATTGAGTTTGTATCTGAAGATAGTGGCTTGAGTCCACCGGGAGCATGCTCTATAGCAGTAATGGCCCAGACAGGTGGCAAACTCTGGTTGGATAACTACGTGTGATTAGGTGGCTCTATTAAGAGCAATAGGCGACTGTGATAGAGAGTTATAGTGTGCTAGACGACTTTAGAAGTGCATATCACTTGAAGATCTTGTAGGGGTAGCCTCTATCAGGTGAAGAAGACTTGTGTAGAGGGAGCTACGCCAGCCAATGCAAGCCTGTGTGCCCCATGTGATGCTTTCTCGAGGGGCGTGTAGCTAAGGCAGTGAGTTGCAGCCAAGGTGTCTGGTTGGCATAGGTGCTAGGCTTTCGGTCAATGTGAAGATGCATATTCTAACTGATTTACTTCTTGGGTACTTGTAGATTGTTTACCTAAAGTCTTCGTACCGTTCTGACTGAATCTTCTACTTCAATCCATGCCTAGCGCTCGAGTGTCTTTAGGCGGTTGGCTCGAGGCCATCTGGCTTGAACTGGGTAGGGAAAAATAACTTGCATCACAAACCAAGCAGAATATGCTCTCAACAAAAAAAAGAGAGGAAGGCAATCTAGAGTCCTTCTTGGTCCTATGGTCTTTGTTGGAACAAACAACTACAATAGGAGAAGCGTTCGCCGCCTCTTCCTCTTGAAGAGCTTGTAATTGAGTGTTATCCATATTGATTGCGTTAAGTTTAGTGATGGCTGTTGCTTCTATGGTGTTGAAGCTTTGGATCAATGAGCTCGGGACGACAGTAGCTGCTAGTGTATTTGTGGTTGGGTTCTAGAATGATTGAGCTTTAATAATGTTGGAGGATGTGATCGACTCATCTCTATTCCTACGAGAGAAATTGATTGTCCAAAGTCCAAACAAATGCAACCGATATAACCCAATGAAAATAACTAGCAAAATTAAAGTTGGATTGAGCACTTCTAAAAACAGTATCATTCGACAACTAGATCATCCAAATCATAGCCAAGACCACAGTGTTCCAATTCTGATGATTTAGATCAAATTTATTGAATTGTATCAATGAGTAAAGTTGATATAGAACCACATAAATTTGATCAAGTGCTAAAAGAAGACCATCATCAAGAATAAAACACCAAAGGTTTCTAGCAAAAGGACAATCTATGAATAAAAGTCAAGTAGTTTCTTCATATAAATTGCCAGAAAACACATGATGGGTTTCTTGCCCATCCTTTTACAGAGAGGTTGTTTTTTTTTTGTTAAAATTCTGTTATGAAAGGTTAGCTAGCAAAAAAATGTTGATTTTAAGCAATGCAACCACTTCCCAAACGTCCTCACAAGCTTAGGTTGGATATCTCTATCACTGATTAACTTATTGCCCAGAGATGCTAAGGCTCCATCCAAAGGTGTCTAGCAAGTCATTCAAGGTGATGCTTCTAATGCAGTTGATGGAAGTAGGTAAGTCAGTTGAGGCTAGTCCTTAAATCAATGTAAAACATATGCATGATTTGGTCTATGATTAATAGGGGTGCAAATAGACTAGGTCTTATTAGATTTTCCCAAATCCTATCTAACAAATGAAATAAACTTCTAATCTAAATCCTACCTACAACCCATGGGTGAAGCAACACAATCCAACCTAACTCGTGTACTCAATCCAATTACGGGTTGGGTTGGGTTGGATTTGGATTGAATACATCTAAATACTTTTGAGCTAACCACGGATTGACTTAACCTAATTATATAATTCTTGTTAGCCGTTATAAATACCAACAACATCTAAATTTTATTATAAATAAATAAAGAAACACATTTACTAACGCAACTGTGCAAACACTATTTTGAAACAAATAAAACACAACTAGGTGAGCTGAGCTATTGTACATGCAATGGGTTGGATCGCTAGACTAGCTTCATAGGTTAAATCTTGGGTTGAATCTTGTCCTAATCCAACCCAAATAACTTTAGGTAAAAAAAATTTACCCAATTTTAACTCAACCTTTACATACGTAAACTTTACGTTAATTTTTATGGGATACAATAAACTAATCACGGACCAATCCAATATAATTTAAACTAACGTTTTAGTCTATACCTTTCTCCAAGAAAAGTTTATTGTTTGTTAAGGAGTGCTCTTTGGGCTCTGTGTTCTCGAACCATCCACGTTCCTACTGGGAAACCGCTACGCCATGACCCGAGCTAATCGACAAAGTAAAATGCTATTATTTTTTGTTTCCTCGCGGAAAAAAGAGAGGTAATGGTCGTACTTTTGTCAAGCGATTTCCGCGAGTTCATCTATCCTGTTCTACAGAGAGAGAGCACAAGAACCTACACATGGAGAAACCTCGGAATTTTCTGGAGAGCATCATCAAGCCATTGGGGTTGAGCATACGAAGCAAAGGTAGGCCTTCCTGGAGAAAACCCATTTTGCTGATTTCCTCTTTCATACACAAAGTTGGAATCTTTTTGTGGATTTGTTCTGATAATTGGCTTGCTTGGTGGAATTTACCCCATACTTGGAGAACAGAAGCTCGCCAAAAGCAGGATGATCTGGAGAAGATCGCTGCCAAGGAGCAGATGGTGTTCTCCTACCGTGTCCTCGCCGCCGCCACCAGCAACTTCAGCCCCAGTAACAAGCTCGGGGAGGGAGGATTTGGTCCTGTTTACAAGGTTGGTTCTTTGTTTTTTGATTTTTTTTTTTCCTTCTCTCTCGCCAATTTAATTTAACCTATTGGGTTCGGTGGTCTGAGGGGTGTGTGTGTTTTTTACTCTCTTGCAGGGGAGATTGGATGATGGGAGGGAGGTGGCGGTGAAGAAGTTGTCGATGGGTTCGAGGCAGGGAATGAAGGAATTCGTGAACGAGGCGAAGCTTCTGTCGAAAGTCCAGCACAGAAACGTCGTCAACCTCTATGGATACTGCGCCGCCGCTGCTGGCAGCTCTAATGGCCAGCACCAGGAGAAACTCCTTGTTTATGAATATGTCCCTCATGAGAGTCTTGACAAGATTCTATTCAGTACGCTCCTTGCAACCTCTTTTTCTCTCTTTTCAGTTTTCAGTATTGCCTTATGTTGCTGGTGCAATTGCACTATGTTTTCCCCTTATTTTTGTGAGTGATAATTATCTTCTAAATTTTCTACTTAATAAGCTGGGATGATATCCATGATCTTACTAAGAATACTGGCGTTATAGTTACTAGTCTCTTTACACGGAATTAACACACCCGAGTAGGAAGTAGTCTAGAGGAATATATTGAAAATGTTTAATAAAGGCTTGTTTAGTCATAAGCTGGTTGCAATTATAACCACGGTACCAAATGTCGACATGTGTTGGCGAAATTTCACCGACATGTGTTGGTTTTTCAACTTACCGACATGACATCGATACAGTAATTTTGTAAACAAAGGTGTTTTTTTTTTACTACGTTTGCACCAATATGACACCAACATGCTAATATTTTGCCAACATGTATTGATTATAATTCGCTGAAGTCCGACACGAAACCGACATTTAAAACTATAATTATAACTAGTTCATTATGTCCCTGTGATGAACACAAACATGACAGCATTAACTAGTCATGGGTGATTGGGAACAAAATGTGACAAGGGCACAAGGCCCTATCTAAAGGCACTTGTTTGTGACATATGGTGCTTGCCTGTATTATAATTGTCGATGGTAAAGTTTCTTGGCTAGCTACTTTGTTGATCTTAAGACTCATTTATCATTAAACCTATTGGTCTTCCCTAAAACAAAATAAATTCATGAAATACTGTAGTAGGATAATATTTAGTCTTGTAAAACTTGACTAACAACAGTCTTGAGGTTTTGTAATACGCACCTACTGTTGCAGCTTTTCAACTTACCTTTTTCTGTAGTGTTACTTTGTCGCATGAAGAGGAAGTAGAGAGAGGATAGTCTAAAATAACTAATACAAAAGCACATAAAGGAAACATAAAACATATTGGAATGTTGGAGCTATTAAATGTTCACGGATCAAGTGCTGAACTAATATTCTCCTAGTTTAATGATTCTTCGTTAAACTACAGGTCTCATTTATAGTGTTACATCACCCACATCATTGAGATGATTATTTGCAGAAAAGCGGGAGGTGTTGGATTGGGAGAGAAGATTTGACATCATAGTTGGGGTGGCACGTGGTTTGCTCTACTTGCATGAGGATGCTCATGATACCATCATCCACCGGGATATAAAGGCTGGAAACATCCTCCTTGATGGGCAATGGTCACCCAAGATTGCTGACTTTGGGATGGCTCGTCTATACCCAGAAGGTCAAACACATGTCAATACTGGAGTAGCCGGAACCCAGTCTGTACACCTTCCTGTACCTCTTCATTCTCTTTTTCTTTTGTTGGTTACTTTTCATTACAATTATTTGACTTTTCAGTTTTGTTCGAGCAGTGGATACATGGCTCCAGAGTATGTAATGAATGGACAACTTTCAACAAAAGCAGATGTGTTCAGTTTTGGAGTGTTAGTTCTGGAACTAGTTAGTGGCCAGAAAAATTCAACATTCATTCCCCAGCCTGATGCAGAGAGTCTTCTTGAGTGGGTGAGTGATCATGATCCAACTAAACTTTGAATCTTGCTCGAGTGCTTCGACCAACATAGATTTGCTCGCTTCCTAAGCTTTTCTAGCTGCATACTCGTTTCCTTCTTTGTTTGCTTTAGAATTTCCTTTTTTGTTGTGTGGGGGTGGGGAATGTTATACCTATTATTATGCATTTTCACCACTTCTTCTCTCTTGATGAATTATGCACCACATCAGCACCTACAGGATGTAGCATAGTAATCAGAAATCTGTTATTTAACCTTATTAGACAATCACATTACCAGGCCACTGTAAACATTTGTGGCAAAATGGAATATTTCTAATGGTCTAGTCTTTACTTTTTCTAAAGATATTGAAGCAATGCACTTGAATATGAATTTTGAAAACAAAGAAAGAAAAGGCTAAACTCATTGGGAAGAGCTCATGATGGGCAGCTGCTATTTATGTACGTTTGATCATATTGATCGATCTGGAAAAGGATCCGATCATTGAGAGTCTAATTTAAGTTTTTTGGGAAAACAAAGAGATTATGCTCTGCAACCTATTTGGTTGGAAATAGATATGTCTTTGTCTAGATGATGACTAAGATGATACATGGTTCTTACAAATAGTGAATAGTAACTATGCAAATCAATGGATCAATGAAGAAAGTCGAAAGATTAAAGCCAAAATTGTGGAAAACAACTGTGAAATTATGATAACAAATTTATGGACAGAAGGAAAGAGATCAGGAATTCAAGATGTATTTAACTTCTTATTTAAATCCTTAACCTTTTCTGAATTGGGGTAAATTCCATCTGTAAACATAGGGAGGACATGTCTTTTTCATGGCAAATGGAGATTGGAACAGATATTTACTATGGAAGAGTCTCGTTATTATGTGAAGGTTGTTTTTATTTGTATTTTATGCTTAAGATATTTTCTAAATAAGTATGATCCTGTAGTCAATTTTTCCAAATTGGTTGAATGCATTAGACGGTGGTAGGAGTATTTTATCCCTTTTTAAGCATTTATAGATATTAACTTTCTGGTCACAAAGCCCTTCTGTCTTGAGTGTTATATGGTAAACCAATCACATGTGACAAAACAATACCCTACATACCATAGAAGACCACTGGAAGAGACTAATGTAAAGAAAAAAAAAAGGTGGGGTATCAAGGAGTATCTTAGTTCTTAATTAAATCTCTCCTTGGACTTTTCTCTGAGACGGCTTCAACCTTGACATGGTGCACTCTTTTTCTTTGACCTTAGGCATGGAGGCTCTATAAGAGAGAAAAGTGCTGGGAGATGATGGATGCTAATTTGGTGCCAACAGCATCAGTGGACCAAGTTGTAATGTGCGTGTGGATAGGCCTTCTGTGCACTCAGGCTGATCAGAAGCTACGACCTGAAATGAGGCGTGTGGTTGTGATGTTATCTAAGAAGCCAAGCACTCTGCCGCAGCCTACCAGACCCGGGTTTTCTATTTCGAGTCATCGAAGATCACATGGCTCTGGGAGTACTGGCTTGACAAAGGATTCTTCTTCTCGAAGAACCTCTTCCTCCAGTTCCAATTCTGTTTCTGCGTCTAATTCACGCATTTCAAACACACATACAACGTCACGCACATCAGATTCAAATGCAAATACAATGTCTCCATCAATCCCAATAAGAAGACCGCCATACATGACAATATGACGTGCGTAATTACGAGCAAAGCTTCTGATTTCAGATTCTGGACGTCATTCTGTCTTGTACATAATGATCAGATGTATTACATTTTTTAGGCAATGTCTGATTCAAAAATAGCAAAACATTTATAGGTATTTTAGGAATTTTTCCTTTCTTCTGTGTATATGATTTCTTATATCTTACGACGGGAAAGTAGTTATTTGTTTTGCTGTACACTTGTATCTTGTCCCCAAATTTATTCATGGTTGAACAGAAGAGGAGACTGTGTTTTGACTAAGGATCTGTTTAATAAAATTTCAATTATTGGATTTATAGGCAATGTCTGATTCAAAAATAGCAAAACATTTATAGGTATTTTAGGATTTCTTTCTTTCTTCTGTGTTTATGATTTCTTATATCTTACGACGGGTGTACACTTGTATCTTGTCCCCAAATTTATTCATGGTTGAACAGAGGAGGAGACTGTGTTTTGACTAAGGATCTGTTTAATAAAATTTCAATTATTGGATTTATAGGCAATGTCTGATTCAAAAATAGCAAAACATTTATAGGTATTTTAGGATTTCTTTCTTTCTTCTGTGTTTATGATTTCTTATATCTTACGACGGGTGTACACTTGTATCTTGTCCCCAAATTTATTCATGGTTGAACAGAGGAGGAGACTGTGTTTTGACTAAGGATCTGTTTAATAAAATTTCAATTATTGGATTTATAGGCAATGTCTGATTCAAAAATAGCAAAACATTTATAGGTATTTTAGGATTTCTTTCTTTCTTCTGTGTTTATGATTTCTTATATCTTACGACGGGTGTACACTTGTATCTTGTCCCCAAATTTATTCATGGTTGAACAGAGGAGGAGACTGTGTTTTGACTAAGGATCTGTTTAATAAAATTTCAATTATTGGATTTATAGGCAATGTCTGATTCAAAAATAGCAAAACATTTATAGGT
>JAMKQA010104350.1:0-10684 GCA_024699735.1 Posidonia australis | reverse complement strand
TCCTGAGCATAGGACACACCCCACACAACATGTACCTAATAGCATAAGGCACTAGCATGGCATGGCATATCGCCCTTGGGCGTATAGCAAGCGGCTGAAAAGCCAACACTTCATAGGTGAAATCAAGGAAGACCGATTTTATCGGGTGTACGAGGGTGCCTAACAACTTCCTCGTGCGTAACAGGGATCCTTACCCACATTCTGATTTTGTTTCCTAGACTTGTCCTTTTCTTTTGTGTTTTTGCATGATTTTTCATGTTATGGTTTTCCTTGTCTTCCATAATAGATTAGGTGGCGACTCCATTTGTTTTGCTTTTTCGACGTGATTTTGCTGTCCGATTTCGCATTCATTTGCGGAATCTCCTCGCCGGCATGGTTACACATACCCTGACACAATTAGGGCCGCTGGGTGCATTTGATTTTCTTTCAGTCCAACTAGATTAAAAGTATCTAGGGAGCATATATTTAAAGTTGCTCCCGTGTCAACCAACACACCAGAAAGTTCAACATTGTTTATTTTCGTAGTTACACTTAAAGGCAATGTCGTCCTATCTAGTGGAGTTAATTCAAAGTTTGTAAAGAAAAAGGTTGACTCTACAAAGGCTGCAACCACCACCGCTGCCAGTGATTCTGCATTCATGTCTTCTGGGACTTGGGCCTTGTTCAAGATGTCCATCAAAATATCGTGATGCCACTCAAAGGCCTTGATTGGCTCATCGATGGAGATCCTCACTTGTGTCTTTCTTAGCTGCTCTAGGATATCATACTCCCCTTCTACTCTTTTGGATACTACAAATGCTTGTTGTACGGGGGTGAGACTCTTTCCACAGGGGTTGGAGGCAACGTGACTTGATTTGAAATCTGGCCCATCCTAGTGATAGGGGCCTATTGGTGAGCTTCACGAGCTTGGGTAAACTAGATTAGTGATGTGGGCCTTCGCAGTAGGGACTTCCCCTAGTGCTCAATCTATCCACGACAGAGTAGAGATAGGCTTTGCTGTGTAGGGCTCGCATAGGGTAGTTGGGTAGGTCTTCATGTGAGGCTCATGCTTGTCTCATCCTGGAATCCTTGGAAGCTAGGTGTATCATCTAGCAAGTGAGGATCATCAATTGACCCTTTTATCTGCCACTCATTATGCGATTGTGAGGCTAGCTCTTCATTGTTGTGTGCCAGCGACACCTGCAACCATGTCATCACTTCATTTACATTATGATTTTCTCGAACAATGACTACCCTTCTTTGATGCTTAAATTTAAGACATTGGTGTGCTGGGGAGGTGACGACCACGACCTCTGCTAGCAAGATCTCCCTAGAATTACGGGTCCAACTTGGTCATGTTCCATAATGACGACCATCGTAGTAGTAGTTTGTGGGCCGATGGTAATGTCTAGTTGAGCTGTACCAACTGCCTCTCTTATGCCTCCATCATATGCTACACAGGTGAAACGACATTCAGTAATCTGGTCTTCTTTAGCACCTACATAGTCCAAGTTGGATATGGAGCAGATGCTCCATCTAGCACTCCTATCAGAGGAAAATTGTTAACCATCATATAAATGACCAGCAGGAGGGCACACTCTTTTGGTGGTGGTAGCTCTGTATCTCTAAAGGTAATATCCACCCACTCAACATCTGCAGCACCTTCTTCAATTGAGAGAGAGGGGTCTTCATGATCCACTCCACTGGATAGCTACAACTCGTAGGTGAGGAGGGTATCAAGATTATCCATGAAATTGGTATCATCGACGAGCACATCTTGCTATGAATCCCACGCATCATTTGTCACCTTTTCCCATTCTTCATCAAATGGGATCTCCAAGATTGGTTTCTTTGGCTTCTCCGATGCTTCTTCCTCGGCATCAGGTGGCCTTAAGTCTTGGTTCGCTTCTTTGTGTTGAAAAGTCACCATTTCAACTGGGGCTGCAAGACATCTGTCCTCGGTGCACACATGGACCACGACATGATTTGGTAGAGGGTCATGATGTATCTGCATTTTGGGTTGCCCTACCTGAGCTATCCTCAACCTCTCCCTAAGAGCCGTCCACATGATCTCCCCTTTGTCGTTTTGATCATATTTCCTGTTCATCACCACGAAATACTCATCATGTGTAAGTCCATTCCATTGGTGGTAAGGACAATACTTAGTCAGATCTGCATTATGAGCATTCGGCCTTGGCATTGGGAGCTATAAATCTCTACTCTCGACCAGCATTCAAAATACGTCACTGAGAACTTCTTGGAGTGGTGGATAGTGTTGCCATTTGGGCCCTTTGTAAGTTTGAGGTGGGAGGACGTTATGGTAGTTTCTCTGCCATTACTATTGCCCCTATGGCTGCCCCCTATACAGATTGTTCGACTGGGGTAGTTACGCATACATAGGGTAAGCAAACGACTACTACTACTACCATTGTTGTAGCTATGGGCATTGTGTCTAGTGCGGCATCGAAGGCCCTTGGTACTAATTTGCTTGAGGTTGTGGGGGATATTGATACTGTTGGGTTAGAGGCTCCTGATGTTGACGATCTTTGCGCCGCTTCCGACCATGCTACGTGGAGATTTGCACCACACCCTTTGTAATCCCATCTATGGTGTGCCTAGCAGCCTTCTTCTTGCTCTTCCCTTTGAATTCTAGGAAGGATAGATCATCCTTATTGTGTAAGACTTTAACAACGTGTTGATACAGTTGGGGGTACGTCTGGAAGTCCCCCACGAGTATGCCTGTCCTGAGTGCGCTAGTGTTATTCTTAACTATAATCTCTATAGCCTGGCTCTTAGGGATGTAGCACTCAGCCCTGGCTGCCATGTCCCTCCACCAACTCGCATACTTGATGAAGTCCTCATTTGGCATCATCTTCTCCACTATGAGATCACCAATTGTAGGCTTCTGTGTTACGCGATGGTTGTACTGACTCAGGAATCTTTCCTCTATCGTCTTGAAGTAACGGAGATCTTCTGCTGTAAGGATATCAAACCATTTCAAGGCTTCACCATCTAGTGTCTTGAAGAATAGGTTGACTGTCAGCCCTAGGTCATATCTTTAAGGGAAAGCATCCATGGTGAATGAGGCCAAGTGGCTCCTTGGGTCGCTAGTCCCATCGTACTTCCTCATCTTAGGCAACTTGAATCTCGACGGTAGAGTGAAATGTAGGAACTTGGAGGTGTCAAAGCTAACGCGAGCTTTTGAAGTGACTGCTGCCTCCGCCAATGCTTCTGCAATCATCCTTTTGATTTCTAGACTTTGGATGGGTGATTGCCCCTGGCCCTGGTACCCTTGAGCTTGGTAGGGCTAGTATTGTTGACGGGTGTTGTAAGGTAGAATGAAGGGTGAAGGTTGAGGGTAGTATGTGGGCAGTGGTGCTGATTGGGGTGTCCTTGGGTAGAGTGGTGGAATGTGGCCTAGGGATGATGGGGGGATTTGGTGGTTGAATGGGTAGGCAGCGGTTGTGGTATACGGTACGAATGGGAAATTCATGGTTTGGCTTGGTGGTACCGTATAGGTGTTCGCAAGAATGGGCCAAGTAGGTGAGGATAATGGGCCTTGGTGGGTGCTCAAGGGAGAGGGCCAAAGTGTGAGCGGATATTGTGGGTTCACTACAATTCTCGAGTGTTGATGTTGCACCAGAAATTGGTGGACTTGACTAGTTGGCCCTTCCGGCAATTGATGAGAGTCGGTTGGTGTCGACCTTGCTCTAGTGGGTGAGACATTGTACGGCTAAGAATATCCCATCTCCCCCTCTTTCCCGATGTCCACTTCATTGTGTTGCCCCTAGGCTTCATTTGTAAGAGGAAGTATAGGGGTAGAGCCTCTAGATGAATAATCAAAGGGGTTAGATACGTAAGCAAATTGCTGGGAAGGCTTGTGTGTTGAAAGCTTAGGGTGTCTGGCTCTCCCATAGAGGTCGCTGCCATTTTAAATAAGAACTCATGCTACCTATGAACATTGTCATTTTGAGACGTAGGAGGTGAGGATGCCGCCATGCTTTTGGTAGTGCAAATAACATCCGCTATTAACCTTTATTGTTTATTACAATCAACTCAAAAAAGAAGAAAAAGAGAAAGAAAATGAAAAAATAGACTCCACATATTACTACACAAAGCCCTAGTAGAAGTTGTCTAAAAGAATGAGAAAAGAGCCTGACTCAACGAAAAGGGGACTCAAGGAAGAGGTTCATGCTACTGTTGGACTGAGAACTGGAAACAGAGGTCTTCACTGATGTTCCTACATCCTTTTAATCACACCTGCACACAAAATATACTGCAACCAAGCCAATCAGTGCGCTCTTGTTGCGTCGCCTGTCAGGTAGGCGACACAACACGTCGCTGATGAGGGTGGCGATGCTAGATGTTGTCGGTCTATCAAGCGGTTGGTGCCCTTGGCTACTCCAACTACTAAGATCTGTCTTGGACATAACAAACGCTAAGAAAACATAATTATTCAATCAAGTTCTAGATAGAACATGGTTTTCTTAATGTGGTTTGAAAATTAATGAATGGTTTAATTAACCTGGGTGCACTAAGTCTAGTAGGTTCCTATGGCAAAAAGGGAGGCCAATTTTGGGGACACTAAGGGTCACTCAATAGGATTTGGTCTTTGGTACCACTATTTGACCTTCGTTATGGTCCCCCAAGTGGGCTAGACTAAGGGTTTGTCTCTCTAAAGAGGGGCCCGTAACCCAAGTTTCTGTCCTTAGGGTCGGTTCTAGGAAACCACAAAGTAGTAAATAAACAAAGAATTACAAGATGTCAAGTATCTACTAGGGCCTATTACAGACTCAAGGAGAAAGGAGGAGTCTGAAATAGTCACCTAGGACACTTTAGGTTTCCTGATCTAATTGTCACAACCAAGACAGAACATGGGTGAGCGACTTGCACTGGCCTGGTTCACTATGCTCAATTGATCTAATCAGACTAGAAGTCACAAAGAACTGGTATCTTGCTATCAAACAAGTAGTTTCCACTCGATTCGTGGATGAAAAAACAAACCTAAATACTGATAAAAAACTAAAAGATAGTGTACAAGAAGATTATTCAGTTTTATTGATCCACAACACCACTGTAGACCAGAAAAAACTATGTAGATCACTAAAAATGAAAGGTCTACAATGAAAAATGGGAAAAAAACTCTATCGCCGCACTAATAGGCACCATGGTGTGTCGTCGACTCAGGTCAGACGAGCCATGTCGCCTGTAAGACAGGTAGCTAGAGACCATATACTCTTAATCACTAGGAAATAACCTAGAGAAAAGGGTCTAGGCTGTCATGAAACCATATACTCGTGACCCTATACTCCTGTTTTGATGTAGAAGTTGAGGTCGTGGATTCCCGGCTCACCAAATCTATGGTTGGATGTTGTTCAATGGCTTCCTTGTGCGATGTAATTCCCTTTTTCCTTCAAAACAAATGGATTTGGATTAGATTAATGTGAAGTAAGCGAGAATCAAAAGAATGTAGAAAGATGAGACGGTTTTGGATTTTATTTTTAAACATGGAGATATTTGGACTCGATGTCAGTGGAAGCGACGACTAGAACCAAATAAAACCATCGTATTAAATTGACTTGTCTTGACTTTTCAGACTCTCTAGAACTCGTTAGAATTTTCTAGAAGATTTTTTGAATTTAAAATTGAATTTTAAATCCAAATTTAAAGTTAAAATCGAATTTAAGAGAAAAAATCTCAAACAATTACGAGCATTAAATATATCCAAATAAAATTCTAGACTGGTAATTAAATAAATCTCGAAAATCAAGCACATATTGGAATTATCATTTAAAATATTGATAATTCTAGCATTGAAAAAAACTGATAATTAATATCATATCAAGTTCTAGACCATGATAAAAATATATGATAATAATCTTAATGTCATCCATTATTCTAGAAGTTCTTGGGATTTTCTGGCATTAATAAAGATTTCTATGATAATCCACAAATAAATAAATACTTAGAAAGTCTTAGAAATTATGATAATTATGGGAAAAATAATGATAATATTTATAAATATCTTCCCATATATTATATTGAAGCCCATGATGACATGTTGCTACGAGTGGAAGACCTAAGATGTTAGGCACTGACTAGGTTGGTGCCTTGATCTAGTCGCCCATACAGGTGGCGACAAGATATGTCGCCCTCTATTATGGTGTCTGGACTAGTCGCCACCTCGATGGTGCCACATGGTCTTTTGCATTTTATCCCCTGTATTTTTCGTTAAATCCAGAGAAGCCTCTTAAAAGCTAGAAAAATACACAAAACTCTCATGAACTCATAAAAACATCTTCTTTAAGCTTAGAGTACTCAAATTTGCCACCAATTGTAGTATGGTGAGAGTGTTAACTCTATCACAATTTGCAACTAACCAAAAAGTTCAAGGGCCTCAAGCTTGCCACCAGCTTGACTAGGTCAGCTCTGCCATATCTAACAACCTTGAACTAAGTAAAATCGAGAATGTTCTTAGGGAAAACATGAAATGTCTGGAACATAGAGTAGAAAATCCTCAGTCCTATGATTTGGGGCGCGTCAAAAGTTCCTATCTTAGATGAACTCAAGGAAATGAAAAAATGGGATATCTACACAACCCTCCTTTTGTCCACATGGAGTTTGCTAGCCTGACTCTCTCCCATCGAGCCATTAACAGTGGCCAATAACTTGAATGGACTGTCGTGAGGCTTGGGTGGATGAGGAGGAAGATGAGAGAAGCCTTGAGACAAACTAGCCCACACACTCAAAAGTCGTTGGCCTCACGTGGGTCGTCGACCATCCACCGGCTATGGATAATGTAGAGGCCCGAAATCAAAGCATAAAAAAAACCATGTGGACAAAAAGTTCTACAGGGCTAGCATGCTAGGAAAAGAATGAACAAGTGCAGGGGTACATGTCGTGTTCGACAGAGGTGGATCGCCATTGTAGTGTTGTGGCACCAACGAGGGGTCCCAATTGATGGTCAGTGATAAGGAAGAGTTTGTGGTTTCTCTAGAAACGTAGAGGGGTGACTGGGGAAGCTTGGGTGTAGGTGTGGATGCAATGTAGAGGCCTGAGGAGGCTTGGGGATGTTGTGGGGTGGATTGATGTGGTGGTGAAAAATGGGGTGAAGGCTAGTTTTATGGTGAATGAGCTAAGGGCGGTAGTGCATTTGGAAGGGTGGTGAAAGCTTCGAGAGCAAGAAGGATATGTGGGGAGAAAGTTAGGACGAGCATTGGCCAAGAGTTCCACTCATCGGAGACATGCGCTACTTTTATACGTGGCTACATTGATCTGGACCGCTGGTTTCCACCAATTCTCATCCTTTGTTTGAAATTTGATCAAGAGGATATTAAAGGGATTTAAACCAACATGGGGGGCTTCATGGCCTAGATGGACAATGGAACATGTGTAGATCTACGTCAACCAATTGCAGACGAGGATTCATTGTGCCATTGGTGAAAGGACAAGTCGATCACTTACCTATCAACACTAACCCAAGGCAACTACATGCCATACCCACACGACACATCTACGATATCAGGCCATGGTGGTTCTAAGACGGATGACTTGTAAGGAAGGCAGGCCCAATCCACCAAATATCTAGGCCATAAGTGGGCTTGAAAGGATGGTTAAGGTGGGGTTTAGGTTAGTTTTTTGGGTCATGTTTAGGACTATGGGCTTAAATAGAGCTTGCGCAATGAAGATGGTTGCGTCGACCGACTATTTGGAATGGGTTGTGCCGAAGAAGTTGACTTCCAGTTGACTGTGAAAATCAAGGAGTCTACAAATGCCCCTCCTTGAGCACGATCTTGGGAAGTGAGACCGAAGCTCAGGGTTGAGAAAGACACCCTACCTGAGGCCATGGGGAAACATGTAGTAGGAATTTAGCAGTTTATTCGGTAGATGCATCTAAGGTTGTGACTTGTTACCAAAAATGCAAATGCAGATGCAAGATGCTAATGTTAGGTATGCACGAAGCTTAGTTGTGGGTATGCTGCTTTCACATGGTACTTGCACGAATGCATAGTGCTACTACTTGTAGACACCCCATTCCTACAGTCGTTTGTTGAGAGGTTCCTCTAGAATGGTGTGCTTCGATCATGGTAGACTCATCCTCCCAAACCAACCCTCCACCACACCAACCAAAACCCAATAGCAACCAAACCTCCAAAACCAACCCAGAACCTGGCACTTATCCTAAACCCTAGTAGCCCAATCCCATTCGGAGTAGGTAAATGGGCCAGGAATCAAGTAAGCTAGCCAGCAAAGAGTCAAACATCAAAGGGCAACTATATGAGGAGTCATTATGTAACATTCTTATTCAGAGAATCTAGACGATGGCTATTCTAGGTGAAGATAGTCGGCACAAAACTTTGGCTTGAAGTCCTCTGTCTGATTAATCCTGATAGCAGGACTCTAGCCCATTTCAATGAAGGTCCACCCTAACTACAGCATTCCCAACTCACCCCCTATCATCACCCCCTCACCAACCTAATCTCGCTGCCACAAACCTAATCCAGCCGTAGTAGTGTCCTACTGAGCTCAGAGTTGTCAACCATCGCACGCAACTTTGCATGAGCCTAGTGCAACCATTCCTCCCTGTGCGTGGCTAGCACAACAGTGCTAGGTGGACATTCATTCGGTGCCCCTGAGCAGCACAGTCTCTGGCAGACGCGTCCACCATTCCCTACCACTTGCAAACCACGTTTGGCATGCGACCTCAACCTATCAAAGCAATCAAAAGAACAATACGGGGTTGTGGCATTGAGCAAAGGTAGAGGCCATTAGCATATTGAGCTCACAAGGCATTCTTGCATTTAGAGTTTCCCTTCGCACACAGCTTAGTCTCCTACTTGCGAAACCACACACTGCAACCCAACCCCCTCCGTGCCAGTGTGCCACTGTGTGTGTAACGCCCTGAGCCTGGGCACGTTACCTAAACATAGTATCATAAGCAAATTAGACTAATTACAACAATAATTAAATAACTGTAACTAAGGCTCACCTTCAGGAAACAATGTGCGGCTAGTAGCTCCAACCTAGACACCAGAACTAGACTGCACTCCAACCTATGCCTGAAAACCAAAAAAGCACACGTGAGTGACATCTAAGTCACCTAGTACCCGCCCTAAACACACACACACAAAAACTCAGCAACTACCAAAAACACAACTTTAATTTATAAAACTTGGTTTCTTTTCGAAAATCAATTTCAAAACATTATTTCCTCTTCTCCTTTAAAACACTTAGAATTTTTTTTCCAAAACATACTTCTTTTTTTTCAAAACTCAAATTCACTTTTTCAATGTTTGGTATTTCTTCACAAAACCTTGTCATTTTCAAAACTCATATCTCTTCTCAAAGCTCATCTTTTCTTCTTTTCAAGCACTTTTAAACCTTTCTCTTATTCTGAGAAATCCATATTCTCAACTAGGTCCAACCAAAACCACAATGCCTTATAGGGCTCAAACCCTAAATCACAAAAATTGACTAGTAGCTGTTTAAAACAACAATTCTTATTTAATTCTAGGATTTTAAGACCAATAACAATTCCCATCCTAGCCAAACCACATCTTTTTATTTTTCACAAAACCAATACTTTTCCTATTCATTTCCACTTTTTTTATTGATGTTACCATGATCAGGGGTAACCAGGCACACAAGCAGTAGGTGAGGACACCATTTCCCTTACCTCCCTGCACTACCACGATGAAGTTCCGCGTGTGGGAGAACACCTCCTGAGCCAATTGTCCTCAATTTATTTTCATATATGCACAGAGATACGTCTTTATTTGACATTCCATCGGTGACCCAAACACCTACTTCATATCCCTAGGCTCAACCTACACCGTCACAAACATTGGTGACCACGGTCGTGTTTGACAATTGATATTTTTCCAATTTGTCAACACCATCCACTCGTGGTCCCATACTGGCAACCACGATCGTATCTGACAATTGGTTTCCTTGGAGTGTCATTCTCCTACCACATTGTCGACACTAACCCCCATGGTTCCACAACACATTATTATTATTTCATTTTCAAAACTCTTGCGTTTTCCTTTTAAAAACTATTTCCATTTCTTTCTTTTCATTGCAGGAATCCTTTCCCTGCAACACATGACCCTCTACTGGGATCCCAACTCAAAATCATTCAAAACCATGTGTTTATAATCACAAATTGGGTCTCATTCCCATAAACCACACATTAATCACTTTATTCATTTTTAGGGACTTCAAACCCAAAAACATTCCCAAATTCACTTATCTGGATTTCTTATTCCTCTATAACATTTACATGGGGAAAACACCATTATGACATGCTCATTGTCTAGTTAAAACCTATTGTTTCCATTTTCTATTCACATCTATCTATTTGGGCTTGGGCAAAATTAGGAGACCGAAAACCAAGTTTGGCACATCGAAAATCCCTGATTCGGTATATCGAACCTTTTTATACTTGTAACCATGCCGGCGAGGCGGATCGCAAAATAATGCGAAATGGTCGGCAAAATCACGTCAAAAAACAAAATGAAATGCAAAAATGCAGGAGTCGCCACCTAGTCTATTATGGAAGACGAGGAAAACCATAAACATGAAAAATCATGCAAAACAATAAGGATAGGTCTGCGAAAAACAGAAAGATGTGGGTAAGGATCCCTGTTACGTACGAGGAAGGTGTTAGGCACCCTCGTACGCCCGATAAAATCAGTCTTCTATG
>JAMKQA010104349.1:0-15402 GCA_024699735.1 Posidonia australis | reverse complement strand
CCCCATGCGTAACCAAAATCCTTACCCTTTCTCTGGCCCGCATTCATATTGCATTATCCATTAGGCACGGATCACACATGCATCTTTGCATCTTGTTTACTTTCTGCCTTTTTTGTGTGTTTTCTTGGTTTTCCTCGTCTTTCCATTAAAAGACTAGGTGGCGACTCCTTTCCTTATCCTTTTTATCTTCCCTTTGGTGTTTCCGAGTCTTGTCTCTTCCTCCGGATTCACCATTTTGACTGTATCGGACCTCCCAGTGTGTTACCTCACACCAGAGTAAGGTTTGGTGAACCATGTTGGAGACCCACCTAGGGGTTCCACCGGCATGGTCACAAGTATATTCTCCAGATGTAGAGACCCATCAAATTCACTTGAGAACCATGTTGGAGACACTAAGGCAGCATCAGTTATATGCTAAGTTCTCCAAATGTAAGTTTTAGCTAGCGGAGGTAGCCTTCCTTAGACATATTATCGTAGGAGAAGGCATTTAGATAGATCCAACCAAAGTATAAGCCGTCAGTTGGACCAAACTGAGAACAGTAATAGAGATCAGAAATTTTCTCAGGTTGGCCAGTTATTACCAGAGGTTTATCCAAGACTTTTCGAAGTTTGTAACTTCGTTGACCAGATTGACCTGAAAGGAGGCTCTGTTTACTTGGGACGAGCATTGTGAGGAGAGCTTCAGTAAGTTGAAGGATTGCCTGGTCACAGCCCCAGTTCTGGCATTGCCATCTGGTAGTGGCTATTTCGCAATGTACAATGATGCCTGTAGGATCGAGTTGGGTTTGCGTCCTGATGTAGCATGAGAAGGTAGTAGCATATACCTCCCGAAAGCTAAAGGACCACGAGAAGATTTACCCTATCCATGACTTAGCAATGGCTGCAGTAGTGTTCGCCTTGAAAATCTTGAGACACTACTTATATAGTGAGCAGTTTGAAGTCTTCATAGATCACAAAAACTTGAAATATTTTTTTACGCAGAAAGACTTGAACCTGAGATAGAGAAGATGGGTAGAGTACATTAAAAATTATGATTTCAGCTTGTCATCCGCCTAGGTAAAGCGAATGTGGTCGCAAATGCGCTGAGTAGGTGCACTCATGTCATAGCCAACCTAATGATTAGAGACTGACGCCTGATGGAAGGATTGGTCAAGTGTAGACCATTGAGGTAGTCTTCAGGAGCTGTGAGGACTTTGTTGGCGAACCTAGCTTTTCGCCCAAGGATGGTTGAAGCCATTGTAGTAGCCCAACAATTTGATCCCTCTGAGGGACACCTGGTAGAAGATCGGCGCAAGAGAGATGTCTCATTTCTCAGTTGGTGTAGACAGTAGGTTGAGGTACGATCTACGGTTATACATGCCTCAAATAGAAGAAGTAAAGAAGAGCTTTTTAAATGAGGCCCACCGATCTAAATACACCGTCCACCTAAGGAGCATCAAAATGTACAGAGATTTAAAGAGAAACTTTTGGTGGCCTTGGATGAAAAAAGAAATTGCAGAGTTTGTGACAAAGTATGCAACTTGCCAGATGATAAAGATAGAATATCAGAAACCTAGAGGAACCTTGCAGCCTTTGGATATTCCAGTCTGGAAGTGGAAGCATGTGTCAATGGACTTTGTCACAGGATTGTCCAAGACTAAAAGAAAAAATAATACAATGTGGGTGATTGTTGATTGGCTCACCAAGTTAGCACACTTTCTGCCAATAAGAATGAATCTTCCCTTGTCGTAGCTAGCAGAATTATATGTGACCGAGATAGTCTGGCTACATGGGGTCCTAGTGTCAATCGTATCTGACAGAGATACAAGATTTATATCTAGATTTTGAGGAAATCTGCAAGAGGCATTTGGGACAGTATTGAATTTCAACACCGTCTTCCATCCACAAACAAATGGTCAAACAGAAAGGACGATTCAGACCCTAAAAGATATGCTACGGGCTTGCACCTAGGACTTTGAAGGCAGTTGAGAGGATCACCAACCAAGGGTGTCGCAAGGTTTGGCAAAAGAGGCAAGCTAAGCCTCACTACATCAGGCCATACCAAATCATTAGAAGAGTTGGGGAGGTGGCATATAAGTTGGACCTGCCTTCAAGGTTGTCCAGTGTCCACAGCGTCTTCCACGTGTCGATGCTAAGAAAGTATTTAGTAGACGCGTCCTAGGTTATTCCAGTTCTGCTAGAAGAGCTTCAACAAAACTTGTTAGTGGCAAAGGGCCATACAGATATTAGACAGAAAAGAACAAATCCTCAGAAACAAAATTAGTCCTTTGGTGTTGATACAGTGGCAACACCATGGAGCAGAGGAAGCTACCTGGAAGCGAAAGATAGATATTTTGGCACGGTACCCCCACCTATCGAATTAAGGAAGAATTTCAGGGCAAAATTCCTTTTAAAAAGCATAGCATGTAATTTCTGTAACCAAATTATTCAAAATGAATGTAATTAAGTTATTGTAATCTGGATGATTAGCTTAATAATGAGATATTGGTGTTGAGCCTTCTTTTAAGTGGTGTTATCTTTGGTATTTTCCATACGGTGTGGTATTTTGGATCTGAGTGTGCCACGTATATACATGTGGGATCAAGTGGGGCCGGAGTGGAAGTTGAGTCAACTCGACATAGTAACGCACAGCACCCACCACCAAGCACTGTGCACTTTTCCTGTTCGTAGCATTGCACCATGCCTCTCGTCGATTCGTCGTGATCTCTAGCCGTGTCGTTGACGAACGTAGACAAAGGGGTGGCGACATTTTAAGGGACGAGGTGATGGTGCAAGAGGGGATCGTCAGGAAGAGAAGAGGAGATTTAGGGGTGAACCAAAGAGAAAGAGAGGGTGAGAGTGAGAGTGAGCCAGAGAAGAAAAGGAGAGGCTGTGTGTAGGTTCCGCTAGTGGAAAAAGGCTCACTGGAGACCCTTGTGCCTGGAGGACTCGTCGAAAGGAAAGAGGAAGCCACTGAGGAAGGGGGATCGCTGCAGTTTGCTATTAGAGTACACGTCCCATCCTCTGCTTCCTCTTTTAACTCTAGATTCAAATGCTTGATTCATGCTATGATTTAATGTAAAAAGCTCAAATATGAGTAGATTTGAGTAAGATCATGGATGAATGTGATTTCTAGAAATCTTTCATGATTTAATGTACATTTTAGAAGGATTTTTAAAGTAATTGCTACAATGCCTTAGGATGTGCCATGCTTGCTTTTGATTTTGTATCTTGAACAATACACAATGGTTTTTAATGAAACTTGACCCAATTAGAAATAGACTTGGCATACTAGGATATATGTTTTATGCAGCGTTTATGGTTCACCGGAAAGGGGTCCATCGAAGGTCCCTATTCCGATGAACGAATGAGTTAAGGCCAAGGAAAGGTTTTTGAAGACGGGAGATTCGGTATACCGAATAAAATCGATATGTCGTTTTTTTGTCAGTTTTCAGTTCAGAGTCCTGTTTCGGTTAACCGAAATGTTCTAATCTTCCAAACTAGGGAAATTTGAACGACCACTTTGAAAGTTCAATCAACCGATCTGGGCATTGGGCCCATTACGGTCTGTTGATCTAGTTCGATATGCTGAACTAGACCCTAGAGTCAAATAAGATTGATTTTAATAAAGATGTTTATGAATGAATTTTTATGCCTAATTGAGGTATTTTGAAATATTGTTTAGAAAGAACTTTATGGAGATTTATAAGAGACATCTTAGAAGAAAAGAATAGTTTTACACTAAAGATCTCCATAATGGAAAAGATTTAGAATAAAGATTTCAAAGAAAAGATGCATGTTTTCAAAATAAGATTTCTAGAGTTAGCTTCGGTTAGTGAGACTCGGTGCCCAAAGAAAGGTGTTGAATGGACCAGGTGAGCTCAAACACCAAGAAAGAAAGGGACGTTGGGAAACGCATACCCGTGCAAAGAGAAAATAATGAGTCTGTTCGCTCATAGGGGCCTGAGGAGTCCAAGAGTGCGACTTGTGGGCCAAAGTAGACGGTAGAATACCCAACACAGGAACTTCCACCGTGGCAGTGTAGGAGGTTAAGGCTGGTGTTTCTCCCTCCGTTGTGACCAGGCCACTTCTAATCAAGGTGGCACTAGAAAAGAAAAGAGTTTTCAGATTTGAGATTCAGAAATCAGATTTAAGCTAAAATAGAGCTGTGTTTCGGTTTTTGTGTTTTAGCCAGATCCTAACTGAGACCAGAGTTTTAGGACTAGTCTAACCAAGAATTGGATTTTAGTCAGATTCGAGATTTTATTTTTAGGTTTGAGTCTAGTCCCAGAGATGTTTTCCAGAAATACATTAGATTAGTGCATGAGTTTTAGAATAGAAAAAAAATGATTTTAAAAGAGCATGATTTACCGAGTTTTTCCCTGAAGAGGATTTCCAGAATTTTAATTAGAGATTTATTCAAAGTTTTGGTTCCGGTGAGAACCCAAATTAGAATTTATAAGAAAATTTTCAGGAAGCGCTTTAAGGATTTTAAAAGCCTAGATTGTGGATTTTCCAAGTTTTGTTTCTGTAGTTTTGAGTGACGCGTACTGGGTGACATAAAAGTCACTCATGCGTGTTTTTACCTTGCTTTGTTTTCAAATGCTTAGTTGAAGTGCAATGTAGTTCAATGTTCAGAGACAGGAGTTACTAGCTACACATACAGGTTCTAGATGGATTATAGTCAAATTTCTTTTTAAAAGTGCATTAATCCTAGTATAGTAGCTTAGGTTCCGTAGTTTCCTGTTTAAAAGCATTACATTATGAATCCGTTTAATAGAACTTCAATTTCTGGATCAAAGTGTAGAATCCAACTTCTAATTAGAAACTATCATACCTCAGCTTCTGGAAATGTAAAAAAATCACTGTTCCAAAAGTTAAATGTTTCTGAAAAATTAATAGTATTTGTAAGAATTATTGAACCATTGTAGCTTCTAAAATAAAACTATATGATAAAAAACTATCCAAAAATTCTACCAAACTAACTCTATAGGCACAAATGCATTGTTCAAGATTAATTATCAAAGAATGAGAAATATATTTTACCAGCCTCAAGGACTTTTTACTTGTAAGAGTCCAACCGAAATCGTATGGAATTTCCTGAATTTTGCAACATACCTCCTCTCTCATTGGGTGCCAATGGATTGAATCGTGTACCTTCCTACTTTTCTAAATGTGCAACGTAGATCATATTTCCCTGCCGCACCTCGAATGGATTCATTTAGAAAAATAACGATGTGCAAGCGTCTGTCGTTTCCGCTCTGCGACAGACGAAAAGGGCAATGAGGTATTTAAAAGTGGATAATGTGTCCATTTGAACAATTTATAGGTCTACGACGTTTAATCTAAATTGATAGTGACAATAGTCCTAACAAAATGTAGTTGAAGAAATTAAGATCTGTTTTATGTACAAGAAATTTTCTAGAGCAGCGAACTCAACTGTATGATTAATTTCAGTGATGCAATTATACAGTACAGCAATCTGTGCACGTAGTTAGAGCTAAAAAGCTTGTGTATCTGTCAACGAGGATGGTATCAATCTGCAACAGCCTAATACGTTGGCTTCGGCTTCCTGCCTCTCAAACCTCTGAACTCTTCTAGAGCCTATACATGGCAGTACCCACGAAGTTCTCAAAAAGTCACCAGCAGAAATCAGTGGAACTTCAAAAGATCCTTACAAGCTGCAGCCTCTTATGTTACTCGTACTGGATCAGCTAAAAGCCGAAACAATCTTATGAAGGTTATGTGAGCATGATATGATTGGAAGGACGTCACTAATTCTGCATTTCAATTTAGCCCAAAATTGTTTCATAAATCAGTTACAAGTGACGTTGCTTCAACACATCCCGCAAAAGTCTCTCGCAAGACATGAATCATAAAATGTTTAAAATATAAATAAATGATGAGTATAATTTGTAAAACATTTTAGAGGGAAAGACGGTAAAAAGAGAGCCAAAATTCCTTAACATCTCCATTGTCTTCCCAAGAAAAATAGCAGCCTTCCACTGTCTAATAAAAAATACAGTTTCAATGCATTCCAATTCAATGCTCAACGTTTCCTGCAAAAGATTTAGGAAACTTCTGTCAGATTTAAAAACTATTGATGGCATATATGAGGGAAAATTAACAAAGAAAAGCAAGAGGGTGAAAGTAATTTCCACCACTTAACAAAAAATTAGTAATTTCTCAAGGTGAACCACCCAGATAGCACTAACACAGACAGACATAAGTGAGCCAGTATTTTCTACTTAGGGTTAAACCCAATCTTTCATGAAAGTTTAACTTTATTTTAATTTTAAGCACTATTTCATTTCTAGAAACTTCTAAAAAAGGCTTCAGTTTCACAGAATGAGTAAAACAAAGAACCATATCAGGATGGACTAGAAAATTGGTAGGATGATAGCTGAGGTGAAGTTTGATGAACTTGTATAACTCTCACTGGGATTGGTTTGGAAAAGGAAGTAAAAAGAACCAAAGCAAGAGCCAGTAAACATGTACGTATACAACACTAAAGCTTAAAATGATTTATATGATAAACTTTGAACTAAACACGGACAAAAAACATTATAAGCTTTCTAAGATTAAAAGAACAAGAAATTTACGCCAAAACAGGTACTAAAGATGAAAATGAAAGTCTTGGTAAAGACAATGAAATTAAAGATAGATGAAGGTATCTTGACAAGCTATTTAATGACACCAACATTAACAACTAATATTTTAAAAACTTTAATATATTGAAAATAAAATATTTGTTACCTTAAAAGAGTTAAGATGAATAAAGTTAAAAAAATACTATAAAGAAAATAAAATTGGATAAAGCTATTGGACCCAATGGAAATACTAATGAAATTTGGAAATGTTTGGGAGTAGGAAGGATTGTTTAGTTAAATGAATTGTTTAACAAAATTTAAAAACAAAAGGATGTCAAACAAGTGGACTAAGCGTGCATTTGAAATAGTTGTTGGACAACTTGTAGGTGTTTAGATTCTAAAAGTAATTGGGATAAACCAATAGCAACTCCAAATGCATCTTGCAACAATCGTTTCTGCCAAAAGCAAGTGGCTTCTAGAATAACAACTCATGTTTTTGAAAAGTGAGATAATGACAGCTTCTGCCAAGCATGATAAAATGTCATTAAAATACCAAAAATGCTCATATATGTTTAATGATATTACAAATACAAACAGTAATGCATGGATAATTTGGTATTATGACACCAATACCAAACCTAGAATCAACAAGAGGATATTATTTTTGTCAAACAAATTTCTACTATTTACTCCAAAAACTAACTTTTGTAATCCATGCCAAAAGTAACTTCAACCATCAGCTATCCCAAACACAGTAAAAGAGTATCTTGGTACACAAACATATGAAGCCATAAACGTGACATTAAAATTTGTAACAACAATCAAGCCAAGGTATCCAATTAATGGGTAATGCAATGAGATTTGGGAAAGAGTAGTTGAACATAGCCTAAGGCATGAAGCCACAATAAGTGATAATCAATTAGGCATTATGTTGTGAATGACTAAAAATGAAAGTTATATACCTACTTGGACAATTGACAAAAACTACATGAGTAAGACAATGGATCTTTACATGGGTCTATTGGTTTGGAGAAAACTTATGATGAGACTCCTAGGGAGTTATTGTAAGGAAAGGGATACCAATTGGATGTACTAGCATACATCATAACCTACACCTGCTTCAGCTCTAATTCAAAACAAGGCCCCATGGTGCATGTTATTTGTGGGAATAATGGTTCTAATTGATGAAACAAGTGGAATAAATTTTAAGTTAGAATTGTGGGGAAGTACCTCACAACAAAGTATTTAAATTCAATACTGCGAGAAATTAAGATGCATTATTATTAGATGGTCAAGAAAGTCCTAAAAGCAATACATTTAGATATTTAGGTTCCACGTAGCAAAGATGGAGATATCAAAGAGTATGTAGCCCATAGGATCAAAGCAAAATGGATGAAATGAAGAAATAATTACGAAGTTTAATTTGATAAAAGGGTACCAATCAAACTAAATGGAAAATTTTGAAGGACATTTATTAGACCAACTTGCTTTATGCTACAGAATGTTGGCCAATTAAAAAAGAGCATGTTCAAAATGTAAGTGTAGAAGAAATAAGGATATTGAGATGGATAAGTGGGAAATCTTTACAAGACAAACTAAGAAATGATTTGTGTCCTGAAATCGTATGGGCAATAGTAGCACCAATTCAGATCAAATGAGAGAAAACTTCCTTAGGTGGTTTGGCAAATTTAAAATGCACCCATAAAAGAAGGGAAACAAGTTCATATAGATGGGCGTAGAGGGCATAGACAAAGACCTAAAACTTACATGGTTAAAAATAGTGATGAAACACTTGAATATGTACAAAAGAACCAACATTAGATAGAAACAAATGGAGAGATACACTTCATGTTGCCAACCCCACACAATGGGGTGAAGTATGGTGGTTATTTTTGTATACAAGACTGAAGCATTCAAACTGAATCAAATAATCCTGAAAGGCATGATAATACTTTGAAGATGGGTTCTCATTAGTGTAAAGGTACATCCTCTGAATACTAGAATAGGAATAAGCAGTGCAAAGTTACAGTATACAGATGAATATTTTCATGCAGCCTGTTCTAGGAAGAAGAGTTTTTCAGGATTCAAGCAGTAGCCCTAGTTTGTTTGCAATCTCCAACAGAGCATATTCAGCATTCTAATGGATACAAGCTACCATCTAATACCTATATGTGTGACCAGAAATGGATCTAAAAGAAGCAAAACATCACACATAACAATTACAGCAAAACCAAAGGCAAGTCTTCACTACCTTAACTACTCCAACTCAGATTTCCTAATACCTATACAATTTGCAGATAGCCAGATTCTTTAGGGCTTCCAAAAGAAACAGATGCATTTTAACAATTGTCACATACTTTGAAAAACAGATATGGCTACCATGACATTTCTAGATGATGGTCCCAGACGCTTCATGACTGAGAAAGAATGTTGTTAATGGCTTGAGTTAACCACCAGAATTCCATGGGTCAGTGTTAATGGCTGAATTTAATCAGCCGTATTTCAAGGGATGCCAAGGAGTTCAACCGTTGGAATCTGAAGGGTCTCCTGGCAGGTTTCCAGGCCTGTTTTGAATGGCCTTTATGTGGGCTATTAAAGGAACACTTATGTTATTTCTTTGGATGTAATAGGCTTAATGCCTATATAAGGGAGGTTTGTCCCTCCCACTGGGATCACCTCCATTTTGTAATCTACCCTTAAGCCTTACTGAAGTCTCCACCCACCTCTTCACCCGTAGACGTACCCATTTGGGGAACCACGTAAATTTAGTTGTCTACTTTGTGTGATTGCTTCATTCTTCTCCCTCCTTTGTTCAACATAACAAAGTCGTATCAGAGCTAGGTTCCGGAGAAGTGTGAGCAATCCGTCTGTTCGTTTGGTGGCTGGTGTTTCACAACGGAAGACGTGCTGCAGTTTTTTTTTCTCGCGGTGGTATTTCAGACCCTTTTCTTCTGCATTTTTGGGGGCCTTCACAAGCCCGTTCGGTGCTACTTCTCTCTTTCGTGTGTGTTACTGTTTTTTTTTTTTGCCAACTTATCATGTCTTCACATAGTGTGAAGATTGACAAGTTCAACGGTAAAAACAGTTTTGGACTGTGGCAGATTAAGATGCGTGCCCTCTTGAAGCAACAAGGGATTTGGACACCATTCCAAAACCCAAAACCAAAGGATTTGGATGATGCGACACTTGCATCTCATGAAGAAAAAACCTACTCCACCATTTTATTGTGTTTATCAGATGAAGTCATCATAGAAGTAGCCGAAGAAACCACTATTGCTGGTCTTTGGCTAAAACTAGAGAGTTTGTATATGACCATGTCTCTCACCAACAAACTCCTATTGAAGCAACAGCTTTTCTCTCTTCGTATGAAGGAAGGTATGCCTCTCAAGCAACATCTGGACCATCTGAATTCCCTTCTTCTTGAGCTAAGAAATATTGATGTTAAGATTAAAGATGAGGACACAGCACTTCTGTTGCTCGTTTCCCTACCTCAATCGTTTGAAAATTTTGTTCAATCCTTCGTTGTGGGTAAGGAATCCATTACTCTAGAAGAAGTTCGGTCTAGCTTGCATTCACGCGAGCTTAGACATGACCAACAATGGTGGGAGCGAGATTGAGGCCTCTGGACTATCCGCTACTAACAACAATCGGAAACGCTTAGACAAAAAGAACCACAAAAAGTCCGGTAGGGGAAAATCCAAGGGGAAGTATCCAAACCCCAAGAATGTTTGCAATTACTGCAAGGAGAAAGGACATTGGAAGTCAGACTGCCCCAAACTCGTCCAAATCTACCCAAACTGCTGCTACAGCCCAAGAAGAATCCTCTTCAGAAGCAGATTTTGCTCTTACAACATCTTCCAGCACTCCAACTAAAGGCTGGATTTTAGATTCCAGTGCCTCTCATCACATGTCCTATTCTAAAGAATTGTTTGACACATATACATCTGTCCCAAATGGAAGTTAGGTGATACATAGCAGGGACGTAACCTTTGATAAAAATTCAACTATTCGTCAAAAGGGGAAGTCCAATTCAGAAGAAGAAGCCGATAAGTCATCTCTGGAAGATACTGGTCAATCATCAGATCAGGTTAGTTTTGAATCAACCTCACAAAACATTGATCCTGCTGTAATTCCTGATGACGCATCTGCTGTGGAGAATCATCAGAATGAAGAGACCGCTATTGATCGTCAGAATGAAGAAATTGTCGCAGATCCTCTGCAATTCAGGTCTGTTGCGCTAAATCGTCCTCGCAGATAGATTAATCCTCCCAAGAAATTTGGCTTTGGGAGTATGGTGGCATATGCTTTGCAAACAGCGGAGAACATAGAACTTGAAGAAGAAGATCCAGTCAGTTACCAAGAAGCTATTCAAAGGCTAGATGCTGCGCAGTGGGTTGCTGCCATGCAAGAAGAGATTCAGTCTCTTTCCAAAAATCAGACTTGAGATCTTGTCAAGCCTCCCAAAGACCGAAAAATAGTAGGTTGTAAATGTATCTTCAAAAGGAAGATCAGAAGTGCTGAAAACAGTCTAGTTCGTTACAAGGCAAGGCTTGTATCTAAGGGGTATAGTAAGAGCAAAGGTATCGATTATAATGAAGTATTTGCTCCAGTAGTTAGACATACCTCTATTAGAATTCTCTTAGCTATTGTGGCATCCCAAAATCTGGAATTGGAACAAATGGAAGTCAAAACTGCCTTCCTCCATGGAAATTTAGAGGAAGACGTTTGGATGGCACAACTAGAAGTATTTGAAGACCTTAGCAGACAAAATCTGGTTTGCAAGCTTCGAAAATCGCTGTCCGGTCTAAAACAATCTCTAAGACAGTAGTACAAAAGATTTGACGGCTTTATCATGAGCCTTGGTTTCATTAGAAGCCCTCATGACCCTTGTGTCTATGTTAGCAAGATCGTAAGCGGCTATATGTACCTATTACTATATGTAGACGATATTTTGATTGCAACTGCGAATATAGATGACATTCAACATCTCCAGGAGAAACTAAATAAAGAATTCGACATGAAGGACCTTGGCGCAGCAAGCAAAATCCTTGGCATTAAGATTTTCAGAAACAGATCTGATGGTAAATTGTTTCTATCACAGAAACAATATCTTCAGAAGGTTCTATCCAAGTTTGGAATGTCAAATGCTAAAGCCATTAGGACTCCCTATGAAAGGAATCTGAAGTTATCAACTGCTATGTAACCCGAATCTGAAAAGGACAAGGCCTATATGAAGAAGGTTCCATATGCAAATGCTGTTGGGAGCATTATGTATGCTATGGTCTGCTCAAGGTCGGATTTAGCCTATCCTATCGGCCTGGTCAGTAGGTTTATGGGCAACCTTGGCAAGGAACATTGGAAAGCAGTTAAAAGGATCTTCAGGTATTTAAAAGATACCCTAAACATTGGTCTGATTTATGGGGTTAACACAGATTGTAGTGTAACAAGTTATATTCTGATTCAAACTTTCCCGCTGATCTAGACAAAAGGAGGTCCCTCGCCGGCTACGTATTTACTGTTTGTAGCTCCGTAGTTGGCTGGAAATCAACCTTGCAGCCAACAGTCTCCCTCTCAACAACTGAAGCCAAGTACATGACTTTAACTGAGGCTGCTAAGGAAGGTATTTGGTTAAAGGATTTAATGAATGATCTTGGTTGACATCAGGAGACTACTACTCTCTATTGCGATAGCTTAAGTGCTATATGCCTTATCAAAGGTCGCGTCTTCCATGATAGAACAAAGCACATTGATATCCGTTACCATTTCCTGCGGTCTGAAAGCAGAATCAAAGTGCAGAAAATTCGATCAGAAGACAACCCAACTGATATATCCACCAAGGGTGTCCCTGAGGGCAAGTTCAAGCATTGTCTTGACTTACTCAATGTTTATGGAAATTGGTGAGCCTCCTATGGAAGGGGGCTGGTGAGGAAGTTGTCATTGGATGATCAGCGCAAGGTAGAGCTTAGTTTGAGGTGGAGTTTTTTTTTTTGAGGTCAACTTCAAGCCAAAGTGGAGATTGTTGTTAATGGCTTGAGTTAACCACCAGAATTCCATGGGTCAGTGTTAATGGCTGAATTTAATCAGCTGTATTTCAAGAGATGTCTGGAGTTCAACCGTTGAAATCTGAAGGGTCTCCTGGCAGGTTTCCAGGCCTGTTTTGAATGCCCTTAATGTGTGGCTATTAAAGGAGCACTTATGTTATTTCTTTGGATGTAATAGGCTTAATGCCTACATAAGGGAGGTTTGTTCCTCCCATTGGGATCACTCCTATTTTGTAATCTGCCCTTAAGCCTTACTGAAGTCTCCACCCACCTCTTCACCCGTGGACGTATCCATTTGAGGAACCACATAAATTTGGTTGTCTACTTTGTGTGATTGCTTCATTCTTCTCCCTCCTTTGTTCAGCATAACAAAGAATAATAACTAGAAAAGGCCACAGGCTTTAGTGAATAGAAAAGGTGAGGTATACCAGCTACCTTCTAGCAGTCAGCCCAGCTCCAGCAGCCCTGATAGAAACACTGAAGAAATTACAACAAAAATGAAGAGAACAATCATATAACCAGAAAAGGTCACAGGACTTGGTGAATAGAATATGCAAGGTATACCTGCTACCTTCTAGCAGTCAGCCCAGCTCCAGTAGCCCTAGTAGAAAACAATGAAAATTATAACAAAAAAGAAAAGAAAAGAATGTAACACCAATGTTTCATACCTTCCTTGCTGCCTCCATCCAGGTCCATGTCTACCGTTGCCAAAACTTTTGCTCTGTGAAGAAGTTACACCTGATTGATCGACTATTCTTCCATTTACAGTAGCATTGTTAAGTGTTGGTTGTCGATTCTGTGTTACAGATGAAAAAACATTTGCTTCTTGGAGATCCTTTGATTTGGCTGGAATATTTACATCTGAGAGATCTTTAGCAATATTAAAAGAGAAACCATTCATTTGTTGGTTTTGAATGGTTGCAGGCTGCGTATAACTGTTGGTAGGCTGCATGGAAGCTCCAGTGCTTACAGATTCCCCATCAGTAGATTGGCTTCTTTTCAGACGATGACCCTGTGCAACAGGAGTAACAACTACAGATTGTGGTATACATGGGGCAGAAGCAGCACTTGCAGCAGCAAATTTCGCAGCAGCAGTTGCAGCAGCAAATTTCGCAGCAGCAAATTTCGCAGACACAGTTTTTTGAGCTCCCTCACGAAGATGAATAAAGTCCCCTTCGATTATAAATAGCTGGAGGAACATGGTCAAGATAAATAATTATAGGAACTCCAGGGGAAAAATTGAAATTAAGGATCCTTTTGATAGAACTTTTGGACAACTTTTGAATATATAACTTCTTCCAGAAATTATAATGGTCCAACAGTTTTACCAAACACTACCAACTTCTCAGAAACTGGATTATGATAGCTTTTAAAACAGTAATTCCTTTACATTTTCAGAAACTGGATTATGACAACTTCTAATCAGAAACTAACTTCTACATTTAAGTTTCAAAAACTGAAGTTCTACCAAACGGACCCTATGACAATTTATAAAAGCTTACCTCAGGATGGTGGCCTACAAAATCATTGAGTTTTCCATACTGCTTTTTATAATCATGCCACTCAAGGGGTGCAAGCATTTTCCCCAGCCTGTTTAGTAACTACGTATATCAAACAAATAGCCATCAGCCAGCTAATTTTGAAAAGAGTTAAAATGTGAACGTCCAAGATAAAGTGTTTAATTTACTATAACACTTACAGTAGAGCTAATTCTAATCCGACCACTAGATCCAGTTGGAACTGCACGGACAATGCAAGCCAGCAATGATTTCTCATCGAGCAAAGCAGATATTGAAGTTTCCCCGGATGTAAATGGACTTTCACAGACAGGTACATCATGTGAACCAGGAGAATGTGTAGAAATCTCTGGCACAGTCAATATAGCAGCTGACAGAGGTCGTTCAGGTTCCATAATCTGTCTCTGCAATTCGCTTGTGGCAGATGCTGTGATCTCATTATGGACCTGCAGAAGAAGAAAAAATGGTAAACTTGTGCTATCTCATAAAAAAAAACAATTTCCAAATTCATGATTCACAATTGAACTGATCTAAACAAGCAAAAAGTGGCAATTTACAATGGCTCCATTCTCTTGTTCTTGCACATTCATTCCTTGTGTAGTACAACTTTTGGAATTGTCCTTTGATGTATCCAAGGATTCTTGAGGTGCCAAGTATTGATTTCCATGGGACTCAAGCACCTGAATCAAATAGAAGCAATAGTCATAACAAATCCTTCAAACAGAAATAGTAGGACATAGACAGTAATGCAAACTAACACTTGTCCTTTGATGTATCCTATGATTCATTCCTTGTGTAGTACAACTTTTGGAATTGTCCTTTGATGTATCCAAGGATTCTTGAGGTGCCAAGTATTGATTTCCATGGGACTCAAGCACCTGAATCAAATAGAAGCAATAGTCATAACAAATCCTTCAAACAGAAATAGTAGGACATAGACAGTAATGCAAACTAACACTTGTCCTTTGATGTATCCAAGGATTCATTCCTTGTGTAGTACAACTTTTGGAATTGTCCTTTGATGTATCCAAGGATTCTTGAGGTGCCAAGTATTGATTTCCATGGGACTCAAGCACCTGAATCAAATAGAAGCAATAGTCATAACAAATCCTTCAAACAGAAATAGTAGGACATAGACAGTAATGCAAACTAACACTTGTCCTTTGATGTATCCAAGGATTCATTCCTTGTGTAGTACAACTTTTGGAATTGTCCTTTGATGTATCCAAGGATTCTTGAGGTGCCAAGTATTGATTTCCATGGGACTCAAGCACC
>JAMKQA010104348.1:0-10072 GCA_024699735.1 Posidonia australis | reverse complement strand
TTATCTTCTTCTCTGTGTGCTTCACAAAAACATGTAAAAGACATCTGCTACACATTAACAGCAATGACAGAAATCTTTGTTTTGAGCAAGCCAATGCTCAAAAATTGCCAAATATATCATGCTATAAACATTTCAGTAGGATAAGATGGGACTGCGATTATTCAAAGTGCCCAAGTTCAAGATTCCTCTTTCTTTAGTTTGCCAAACATTCTTTGTTCATACAATTGATGTCGGCGGCACGTAGATCCGGAGCAGCGTGTGATGTCGGCGACACGCAGATCCGGAGGTGGCGCGCAGATCCGAAGCTCGCGCTCGCGGGGAGGGGATACCCGCGGGGATGCGGCGGCGGCACGGCGAGCGAGAGATAGTGCATGATGTCGGTGGCACGCAGATCTGGGGCAGAGCTCGCGCTCGCGGAGGTGGCGCGTAGATCCAGAGCAGGGCTGCGCTCGCGGGGAGGGGAAGACCGCAGGGATGCGGCGACACGTGCGGGGAGGCGGCACGCAGATCTAGGGCTCGCGCTCACGGGGAGGGGAAACCCGCGGGGATGCGGCGGCGGCACGGCGAGCTCGGGAACCGCGGGGATGCAGTGGCGGCACGGCTCGCGGGGATGCAGCAGCAGCACGAGCTCGGGAACTGCGGGTGGGGAAGAAATAAGGGATCAAGGGGTTCGTTCGTTTCAACCCTAAATCCTAATTATATATTTATATATTTTAAATATTTAATAACTTATATATATAGTTGGTTCGGTTCGGTTCGGTTAAACCACCCTTAAAATCACAAACCGAACCATAAGATTCGATTTGGAGATATTTCAAACCGAACCAGACCATTAAATTTAAAAAATCGAACCGAACCACTAAAAATGGTTCGATTCGATTCGATTCGGTTCAACGGTTTCGATGGTTTGATGCCCACCCCTACTACCAACTCAGTCGATTTCCTCGTTACAAACACGATATAAGTGTCTTAAAAGCAATAATTTATGATTTTTCTTTATATTATATTTAATTAGAAAATTTTAAAGTATATATAATATTATCTTATAAAGTTATAATTGTTTATTTATAATTATAAATATTATTATCTATATTTTTAAATAAATAATTAAGATTAAAAATATTGAAGATTAAAAATTTCTTGTACCCAATAAAATCCTTAGTACTATCCACCTTAAATAAACTCTCTTTACAATATGCGGAGGTCTACTTACCGCAAGAACCTAGTCCTGAGGTTGGCTGGCACCAGGTCCGATTAACCTCAGCCCTGGACAACCCCAAAACCCCAATTATCGCCACTGGCGGAAAAACCCTCCGTTCCACCTCTACCTCTACCTCTACCTACCGCAATGGCGAAGAGGGAGAACGCCGGAGAGCAGAGAAGCGGCGGGAAGACCCGAACCGTAGTTTCTTCGAGGAAAGCCGACAGGAAGAGCAAGAGAAAGGGCGACAAGGAAGAGAGGAACAACAAGAGGAGGAGAAAGACGGGGCCTCGCCTCCCCACCTCTCTCCGGAGGGAGTTCGGCCTCTTGAACCCTAAGCCGCAGGGTTCCGACGATGAGTCCGGATCCGACCACCACGACGCGTACGAGTACAAGGAGGGCGTCGCCGAGGAGGAGACAAGGAAGAACCGCCGGTTCGACGCCGTCGACAACCTCGAGTACGAGCTGCCCGAGGATTTCAAGGTTTGGTGGACAATAAGCAAGCTGCTTGGAATTAGGATCTTGTAGATTTCTGCTGTTTGGTTTTGTTAAAGATCTGTTTTGTTTTTTTAAATGTTTTGGTGGTGGTGTTTGGCAGGACGAGGACGTGCGGTCGGATGATGATGTGTTTAGTGGAGACGATGGTGGTGATGATGATGATGATGAAGATGGTGGGAATCACGCCAGGATGCTCCATGATATCACTTCTATTCCCATTGAGGCATTCGAAGGTAAGAAATTAGCTTTTGGTCTAACAAATTGCTTGAAAGGGATAGGGATGAGAATGATTTCCTAGAAATATTTGATTTTTTCTCTCTTTCAGATAAGAGAAGCAAGGAGCCGGTGTTAATGGATTCAAGTGAGATCAATGGCAGCGATGCAAAGATTAGCATCCACGATTTGCTGGATCCTCTCCATGGGAAGAGAGGGTATAGTGAGCTCAGGAAGAGAGTCAGTCAGATTGACAAAAAGCCCATGCTTCTTAATGCTCCTGTTTCAACGGTTCTGAGGGAGAAGATGGAACGGAAGGTTGCTTATAACCACTCGAAGAAGGATATCACCAAGTGGGAGCCGTTGGTCAAAAGGAACAGAGAGGCTCCCACTCTTTACTTTGAGGAAGATAGGGATGTGGGATTTTCTACCGTGGGAGCGATAGCATCCGAGTTTCAACCAAGGACAGAGTTTGAGAAGAAGATGGCCTGTCTGGTTAATGACCCCAATGTTGTGGAGGCCTATCAGAATGATGGACTTAAGCTTCTGGAGCTCAACAAGGTAGAATAGTAAAAAAAAAGAAGAAGAGGGAAAACATAATTGGTTCCACTACATTTGCATTCTTGAGCTTACACTTTATCAAGGAACACACATAATATTTTATGTACAGCATTCTTTAATTAATGATGTGGTTTATGGGGATAAGCTACGGTTATCTCATAATATTGCTTGGTATTTGAAAAAGTTAGCTGAAATTGAGTGTGTATCCTGTTTTATACTGCCTCAGAACTGCTTAAATATGAAAAGGTTGCTGAAAGTTAAAACCTCATTGCTATCGTTAACTGGATGTCTTTATAATATAAAGTGACGTTTTTACTTTTGTATGCCCTGCATTTAGTTACGTGCATTGCAATGGTTCCTGGCCTTCTGGATACTAAAAAAAAGGAAGAAACGCAATATCATTACCTCTTTATATTCTATTATTTGGATTAACAAAACCTCAGAGTCCCCCACCTTACTTATGAATGATATAGGGTAACTTAGCTACTTCCCAAGAACTAAGGAGGCTTTGTACAATTTGTATTAAAAAGGCCATGACTTCTTTGTTGGTACTTCTTTGAAGCAAGCAGTGATCTATCTTGGCCAACTAGCCAATATATAATTTTTAAATAGCTCGATTCTAATGTTATATTTTGACCAATTTGCTAATAGACAACCCTAAATAGCTTGATTCCAATTCAAACAATGAAAGCACACTTTCTTGTACCAAATCTGTCAATTTCGTGTCATTTGCCAAGTGGAAATATTTTAATTTCTTACAAGTTACAAGACATTTGTGAGAGATGATTTTATTTTATTTTATTTTATGTTCATGGAAGGCACATCATTCAACAAATTAACTTGCACATAAATAGTTTGCTTTTATAGGGATTTCTCTACAACTCGGGTCATCCTATGTCATCTGGTCTCTTCAAAAATATTGGTGATTTTTTGGGAGTCATCCATGTTGGGCATGGATTTTGACATGGGAGGTAGGCATAGTTATTAAGGTGCGATGGCGTTAAGTTGGGGAGTTCACAATATCGCCATATCGGTGTCAAGTCAGGAGATTGAAAACCCAACATGTGTCGGTGAAATTTTGCTAACGCATGTCAACATTTACTACCATGTAACTATCCAAATGTATAGTTATAAAATATGGATTCTTCCATGCCTTCATGTCTCCTTGTATCATATATAACTTATATCAAGTGAGGATGGAATACAATATGCACACATGGTTAGTCTAAAATTACCCATGTTTCATTTGTCATGCTATCCATCCCATTAAATGATCTTTCACCCCTTACAACAAGTTCCTTTTCTCGCAGCGGAGCATGAAAGTATAAACATATTGTGAATCATATGATTTTAGAATGTCATTTTTAGATGACAATTGTGATTATGGTTTTGAAGGAATAATACTTTATAATGATGACTATGATTATGAGTATCACAAAAAATTATTTTCATTTTAGCATATGACACATCCTTCACTCATTTTCTGTTTTCTTTGAAAGATCTTTGTCAAACACTGCTAAAATATTTCAACAATTTATTTGCTTACAACATATGAATTGGTTGTTTATCTCGATATATTTGAGCATTTGACAAACATATCCCAAATTTTTAGTTTTCTTAACCCAAGTTTGTAACTTCTATATGAACCATTTGGTTTTGCATCTTTTTTTTTTAATGATACTTGAGCATTGGACCATTTTAGCTATCTAGCATATATGATGTTATTGTTTGTTTTAATCAATAAGCTTGCCAGTCTAAATCTTGCGAACCATTAGAGTCTGTTCCAATGGTAATTTTATTAATTTTGCAAATTTCTAAATTTTGTCAATTAATTCTCTTTTTATGCCTGAGCAATCAGTAGGTTTCCATTGAGGATGTAAAGGAGCGACAAAATTCTTTAGCAAAAATGCGAGGTCTTCTTTTCCGCCATGAAATGAAGCAGAAACGCATAAAAAAGATTAAATCCAAAACATATCATCGTATGCTGAAAAAAGACAAATCAAAGGCAGCATTGGATGAAGTTACAATGGATCCAGAAGCCATACAAGAACAGTCCTTGAAGCAAGAATATAAACGGGCTGAGGTGCTTGGCATCTTAATCTTCCATGACTTATTTTAAAAAGAAATTTGATACTTATTTTTCATACACTTTTCATTCTTATGTTACCTATTTTGGCTACCCTTTTTCAAATACAGGAGCGCCTCACACTGAAGCACAAAAACAAATCAAAGTGGGCGCAACGGAATCTCAAACGTGGGCTGAAGGCACAGGATGAAGGAACCAGAGCTGCCATGGCTGAACAACTTCGCCAACATGAACTGTTGACAAGAAAGATGGATTCCATGAGGGACAGTAGTGGCGAAGATACCAGTAGTGACGATGACGAAGTTGAAGATCACCTTTCGTCTCTGACAGATAAAGGCACTGCATCCAAGCTCTTGATGAGAGCAAAGGAGAAAACAGCCAAAGTCATTGACGAAGAGGATGAAATGCCCAAATCAGGTGTCTTGTCACTGCCATTCATGGTATGCTTCGTAGTCATGCTATACTTGATATTCATTTGTTACCTAACATTCTTATTTGTTTGGTTTTTAGAGAAATTAGCTTGCTTGTGGGTGGAGATCGGTTGATGTTCTTGGTGCATGCTTATTGTTACTTTGGTATTTTGGAATATAATATTAGCTTCACTATTATTTGATATTTAGATGCACACTTGACAGGCTATCTTTCTTAGCAGTTGCATTTGAATTTTTTTTATCAGTTGTGCATCTGTATTTTTAGCGTTGTTTTCACTCATCTTGGTATTTTCTGTTTACTTAGGAAAGAGATTTAGTAACATGTATGGCTTAATGGAATAATGATTGAATAAAAAATTATATTATTTTTCTGTCTATGAAGATATTTTTTCATTGAATTTTCTGACTTCAATATGGTCATAGATCTCATGTGCCTTCATCCTCTATTTTCTTGATGTTTCATATTTCTTTTCCTCTATTTCTGCTCCTTCTAAAGTATACATAGAAATTGTGAATGATAAGCCTTTCTGCCTTTGCCAGTATATTTAATGGCAACTTGTGATGGTGGCATACCTTTTGATGTATATATCACCAGAAATCTCCAAAAAGAACTTCACCTATAAAAAATTGTTCTGGTGAAGATTTTCAAATCATCTTTTTTCTTGTTTGTTTTGTGTAGGTTCGAGGATTGAAAAAGAAGAAGGATGCTGTTGATGAAGAAGCTCGGCTTGCTTTTCAAGAGTATGATGATAAACTAGGAAAGCTTGAGGATGCCAATGGGACAGGAATCGTGGAGATAGGAACGTCGGGTGGCAGAAAAGTATTTGGGGCACCTAAGAAACACAATAAACCACCAACAAAGAGAGCTGAGCAGGATGATATCTTTAACAGTAGCGATAGTGAAGCTGATTTTGATATGAAAGATGGTAAAGATGAAGACAGCATAGAAAATAATGAGTTATTGGTGACTAAGGTGGAGCCTGGATCACTTACGGAGGAGTCAAAAGTTGGACAAGAAGAATCTTTTTTACAGGTAAACAGATTTTCCTTTTTGCTGATGTACCACATGCACCATGTGTCTTTGATGTTAGCTTGCAAACTGCTGATCTACTTATAGCCGCATGCCATTAATCATAATTGTATCTTCTTACTGTTTTTGCTGTAGAATTTTGACGATCATATTACAAATTCCAAGTCAACATATGAAGTTGCAATATTTGCTTCAGGTTCATGGAAAAAGGTAATCACTAATCTCATCACTGTCTTTCAAATATATATATAGTAGGAGCATTTGATATATCCTTATAATGATATTCAGGTGAACAGTGAGAAAGCATTGGCTTCAATTATTGAAACACCTTCTAGAGTTGCAAATGCCGCTTCGCCTATCCAGGTTCTCAAGGTATGATTCTTCTTTCTTGTTTAAACTGCTTTACTACATGTTGTGGCTGCTTATCTCAGCTGTTTTTTAATTTATTACAAAGGGAGCTGATCAAGATAGTGATATGGAGTCTGATGAGGACTTGGTAGATGGGCTTTTGTCTTCTGGTGCCAATCCAGAATATGAGCTTCCATCTCAAGATGACCTTATATGTCGTGCTTTTGCTGGTGACGATGTTGATTTGGAGTTTGAGAAGGATAAGATGAAAGTACTTAATGATGATAACCCTGAACCTGAAAAGCCAGTGCTCCTTCCTGGATGGGGCCAGTGGACTGATGTTCAACAGAAAAAGGGTTTGCCTTCTTGGATGGTAAAGGAGCATGAAGATGCTAAAAGGAAACAGGAGGAAGCCCTTAGAAAAAGGAAGGATGCACATCTCAAACATGTGATCATTTCTGAGAAAACTGACAAAAAGGTGGATTTCATAATTTCAGATTTCAAAACATCCTTTATATTTTTTATTCGTTTTACACTATTGCTTTAATATTTGTATCAGTTAACAAAGTTTTACTCTATTATTCTATTTATTTATTTACATTCTTCCACATTTTTGTTTTTTAAAACATGCAATGAAATACATGCTTTATCAGAGTATCCCATTGTTCATTTTATTTATCAAAGCATGTTCTGCAAATCCAAAGATACATTAATTGCTGCATTGTATGGATTTATTAATGAGAAGTAATTAGTAAGATATTTCTGTTAAAAGTTGGAAGCTGTCACTGAATTTGGTTTATTCCCTTTGATTGCAGGCTGAGAAACTTCATACAAAAAGGTTGCCCTTTCCCTTCACATCAAAGGAAGTGTTTGAACAAAGTATTAGAATGCCCATTGGACCAGACTTCAATCCAACAATTTCAGTTGGAGCGCTTAATCGACCTACGGTTAGTGTTCTCGTGCTTCATGTGGTGTTTTCTTATTTTTATTGTTCTATTAAATTCATGACTTTAGGAACAGCTAAAATGATTGTCAGATAAAGTAGAGGCACACATAAATCACCACCATTCTGAATATTAATGTTATTCTATTATTAAGCATCCACAATGTGAAAATAAATGTTTTCCTATTATCAAGCAGCACTTTTATCACCTCATGATTGTGAAAGCCTTCTTCATTGTCGTTTTTTAATGGAAATTTCAAAACTTAAGAAGTAGATCATATATATTCTTGCAATCTTCTTATTCTATATTAGAATTAAACTTGGGTTATCAAGAGGTAGGATATTTGTAAGATTATTACCCCTGTGGCGGTCTTGTGTTCATTTTAATGGCTATTTGTGCCTGTCAAGCTCCACCTATCATCGCTCATAAATTTCTTTATTAAGTTGTTAAGTTTCCAGCTGAGTAATAAAATGTCCTAATGTGATTTTCTTTCAATTACTGAATTGTGTGAATTAATTGCAGTCCTGGTGTCTGTCTCGGTTCTTGATTGATTGTATTGATGGTGTATTATTGGTGTGTCTTCTTCACATTGCAAATGCTTTTTTATTCAGGTTGTCAAGGAGCCTGGCATTATCATAAAGCCAATAAAATTTGTGGAGGTCGACCCTCATGAAAAAGATGAACCTAGGCAAAGAGAGCAAAAGTGGAAAAAGAAGGATAAACAAGAAAATGGTAAAATGTTCTCAAGAAAATAGGCAAGTTAGCAGCACTTTTTTCTTTAATCTGATATTGTGCTGTTTATTATGGAATTTTTTGTTCACATTATTATTAGGAAATGAAAAAATGTTCCTATCTAATATAAAAGCTTGTACCATTGATTTTTTGTTAAGAGGAAAAATGAAAGATAGTTAAATACTTAAATTATTTATATATTCTTGTTATTTCACCTAAAAATATTCAATTTCACATTATACTTGTACCCGTCTTTGGGCACAATATCTACGTTACTTGGAATGAAAATGAAACTAGCAGAGTGACAGGTCATTGTGGTCACCGGCACTGTTGCAAAGTTTAGCTCATGTACAATAAGCTAACTTGGTATGTGAGGAATGGTTCGATTTAGAAGTACAAATCGTTTCTGCGTCTTAAATATTAACTAAGCCTTGGGGGTTCGTAGAAACACCTATTAAAGATTGAAGATGATTAAGAAAGTTGTGAATTAAGAAAGCTCTAGCGAAATTTTGTGAAGTGCGAATCCCTCTTTTTCACCCAACGCATAGTAAACCTAACCCTCCCTCACCCCTCCCTCCTATCTCTGCGTCCCCCTTGCTTGGGTCATGGCGGTTGGTCGACGTTCTCTTCCTCTTCGCTGCGATCCACCTTCCTACAACCTCCGGTCGAAGCGCAAAGCGATCGTCGAGGGAAAAATGCATCCAGAGACTCTTGGCACCAATAGCAAGAGGGCAAAGCGATCGCTCTCTCTGCAACCAGAGACTCCTTCAGCTAGTGAAGTGGTACCTCTGCGGGTAACTCTTAACCCATACTTGTGCCTTTCTGTGCTTCCTGGCATCACTAGCATGAGGAGGCTCCCCTCCCCTCCTATGTCTCCAGATCTGCGGATGAAAGGTGGGGAGTCCCCCCCTTCCCCTCGACTGGCTCCTCTCGGGGTTTCTCAGCCTCGCACGACCTCTCGTCGTCTCGATCGGGTTCGCTGACGGTCGTATTTGGCCTCTTTCTCTGTTATTTACGATTTTCGCTTGCTTTTCTGGATGATGCATGTATTTACTGTTGTTTCATCTCTAAATCTTTATCGCCATCGTGGATTATTTCTCTGGTATCATGTTATCTTCATACTGGTTTAACTGATGCCTATGGATCGGTGATTTACAGATGCATCTCCTATTCTGCTTATGTATGTCCTAGATTTCTGGATTTTAATGGCTTATGCTTTAGATTTTACTCCTTACGGGGGTTTCTTTTGGGAGCTCTCAGGGGGTTGGGGCAGTTGCACTCGATTTGTGCAGACCCTCCCTTGGTTCTCGGTGTCCGGCTGGCCTTACCTCCGGTGAGCCGTCGGACCGCGGCGCCTGGTTCTTTTACTGCTGGGCCCATAAAGCATGGCGAGGTTAATTCCTCCTGCTCGGTTTGGGGTTTCTCGCAATTTTCCCCCTTAATATTAGTTTATTAGCTGATGAGGCTTGGGTTAATCCCACTGATTACCCCTTTACCCCATTCAATCGCATGAATGATTATTCTGCGATCGATTGCATTAACCATATTACATTTCCCTCTGTTGTTAATGGCGCTAATTTTAAATTTTCGTCAGAACCTCTGGGGGGCGGTCAAGTGCCCTCTGACATGCCTGCTGACACCGCCGAATGCGGTTCAGCTCTCTCTGATCCAGTATCCTTGCGGGTTTATGATAAGCTTGCCCTTATCGTTGATACCCCCCTTTCCCCCTCTTCTTCATGCGGGGATTTTCCCTATACTAGCGAGCAGCATACTGGTAATTATGACCTTCCTTACCTTGAGTCCCGTGTTGGCTCGTCCTGCGTAGACCCTTCGTCTGCTCCTGATCAGGGATACTTCTGGGATGGGCTCGATGCACCACCTTCCTCATTACTCTTTGACCCTTCGCATTTTTTTAAGGACTTCTCGTCTTCTTCTGACGAAGGAGTTTCGGATCCCCATCGCCTGTTTACTAACGGGTCCAATTCTGACTCACATTCTCCGGATTTGCCCGAACCCGTTCTGCCTCAC
>JAMKQA010104345.1:0-11812 GCA_024699735.1 Posidonia australis | reverse complement strand
ACCCATCCTCTGGTTAGCAGACATCCAGCCTTCCCATTTGCATCCCATGCATTCATCCTTTTGTGGTTTTCCTCGTCTTTCCCTTAAAAGACTAGGTGGCGACTCCCTTTTCTTTTCCTTCTTTTATCCTTGCACCTTCATCGTCATCAGCATGGCTATGATCTCCTCCCCTACCCCTCCTCTCCGGGTCGGGCACGGTCGGGACGGACGTGGTCACACATGGCATTAAGTACAAAGAGAAAGAGAAAAGAAAATAATCACACATTCCAATTTACATAAACTTCATGTCTACCCTAGATATAGAAATTAGTTATACATAGAGATAACAGGAAATAAACACTTGAAATGATTTTATTAAAATAACCTGAGATTAAAATTTAAGGAACTTGAAGATCTTTCAAAACAAAAGAGAAATGGTCTAAGTCTAAAAAGTAAGAGATAATCTCCCAAGATCTACATAAGTGATCCTTTATAGACTTACAAGAACTTCCGTATATCAAAAATAATTTTGAATACAAAATTTGAATTTTAACTTTGAATTTAAAATATTTCTATCTAGAGATTGTAAATAGCAAAGATTGGGTCAAAAATATCTTTTCTTTTCTGTTTTAAAATATATTTGACTTCATTTGAATTTCTTTTTAACCTTTATTCTCCTCTCTCCTTCTTTTTTCTCAATTCTTCTGAAGTCCTTAGATTTCTACAAAATTTACACAAAACACCTCGAATAGCATTATTTATATTCAAAATAGATAAATATTGGAATAAAATATGTATACATTATGAGCTAATCAATTAACACAATAATTTATTTTCATTTTCTTCGACAATCCATGACTCTTTGGCAGTATTTTCTTAATTTTACTTATCATAACATTAAAACAATTATCTGTCATATTGTAGTCGATCTTCAAAGTCAATAACTCAGATATTGTCAATAACTTTGTATAATTCTTGCAACCTGGTCACTCATAAAACTCTTGAGATTCTTCATGTGGCTTTTCATCAGTGAACGTGTCGAAATCAGGATCTGCTATGTCCATCACCATGTCAACAATAAGATCTCCACTAATAGGAGCAATATTTTCATAACAAGGAAAGACATTTTCATGTTTAAACCAACACTTGTAGCCATCTACAAATCTCTTCTTACACAATAGTAATTCTATATCCCTTCTCGACTATTTTTTTAGTAATGTACATTTTTTACAAGGACATATAATTCTTTCATCCCTTTCCACAATACCTAGACCTTGACTATATGTAAAATCCATAAACTCTTGAACGTTATGTAAAAAACTTACACTTTCCATTCACGATTTGTATGTACATCCAATTACGTTGTAACATTTGTGCTTGATTATCTAGATTATTATAAACCATAAATAATTGTGATATTAATGTAATATGGTTTATTAATGGATAATCATTGTGTTTCTGGCCCAATGTGTGTGTTCTATCTCTATGTGTTTGTGTTGGCTTGATTCCCCGGTTATGTGGTATTTTGACTTGTTCTAACTCCTATGTGTGTGCATAGAATCTTGGTTGGCTTCTGATCAAATCATGTACAGTAACAATATGCACGTGCCTTCTTCTTCTTCCTCTTCTTCTTTCTTTTCTTCCTCGACTCACAAGCCAACACCACTCATCCCTTCTCCTCCTTGCTAGCGATGAAAAGCTACGAGTGGCTGATGGGATTCGAAATTGGTAGGGGAGAGGAGAAGATGAAGAAGGAAGAATAGTGATGGCTTTGAGCATTTAGAGGAGTGTAAGATAGAGAAGGAACCAAAGGAAGAGTGCTAGCCGAGCCGGATATCATTCTCTGTTTGGTTTTCAAGTGCATAACTGGAGTGCAGTTCAATCACTAGTGCACGAGTTTCAGAGCTACTTGCTGAACACTATTTCTGGGTAGCAGTCTTTCCTTTATTATTTTAATTATTATAAATTATTATAATTAGGATATGAAGCTATATTAGATAGTGCCTCTGGGACAGGGGCGTTACAGAGTACTATTAAAACCTTAGTTCACCAATATGCATTGGCTTGGTTGGTGTCCAACAAAGTGACTCAGTGGGACTACACGAGTAGGATAGTTGCACTTGACCTTATTTGTTTGTTTGCCTGTTTTGTGGTAACAGGAAGATGCAGAGATGCCATGGTCGTGGTAAGACTTCTAAGTCCGACTCTAAGGTCGAGGAAGGCAGTGCTTGGAGGGACATGCGACAGGAATTTAGCGAGATGATGCAGAACTTCATCCAGTCCTTCAGCAGCAGCAAAGATGTGGTAACAGAGTTTTTTTTAAAAGAAGTTTTTATTTAAAAAAAAAGAACGACGGTTGTGGGCGATGGAGCCTCGCCGTTGACGACCATCTGGAATGCCTTTCAAGGCCTCTCCGATTCCTGATCCAGAATCCAAACCTACTGTGAGCAAGAAGAAAGGATGAGGGGGAGATCCAATGGCTTGGATCTAGCAACGAGCGACCCCAGTCTTCTCCCCACTTCACTCGCTGGCGTCGCGACTCCGACGACGGTGATGGGGAAGAAAGGGTCACTGGAGGCTGCGGTGCGGTGCTCAAGGGCTCTAGGAGAGTTAAGGGAGCAAAGAGGAAGAAATTCCACCACTCAGAGGCAAGAATGGTTGCGCGAGCTTCTTTCCTGACCAAGCCCTACTATGATTCCGACGACGGCGGCTGCTAGACACGATCAGGCTTCGATGCGAGGTCTAGTGTGTTCCGATGTGCTGGGGGAGAGTAAGGGAACGTGTCTCGAGGGTTGGTGAGGCGCTGCGAAGCATGAGGCACCTGGTCGACCCCTTCCAAGGGTCGTCTTCTCTGGTGACGACGAGGCTGCATCCGGCGGCCCTTTTCCAGCGACGTCCAAGGTGAATGAAGAGGCTTCCAGAGTGGAGGAGAAGCAAGGAGGGAAGAAAAGCAACCTATCTACACTCGCTAGGGCACAAATCACCCACTGGATTCGTGCCCCCAACTCTCTTGCTAGAAAATCGCGTCCAGCAACCCAAGACAACTCTGATTCCGGCCAAGGCAGCTACCTGGCCCTACTGGAATTGACTCAGGAAGATTGGGGAAGTCCTATGGAACTGAAATTGAGAGAAATTGGACAGGGGTCGAGGCTTACCTGAGTTAGCAGTGGAGGAGGTCGCCGGAGAGGTGGTCGGAGTTGTTTGAACTTTTGTTTTTCTCCACTTTGAGCTTCCTCTCTGATCTGAGCTTCCTCAGGTTGCTTTGGTTGGAACAATTTTCCTTGGTTACTCTCTTCTCAAATTTTCCAAGTTTTTTTCTCTCCTTTTTTCTCCCTCTTTTTCCTCATGCAAATGGAGGGAGGGGGAGGAGGTATTTATAGGCTTGCAATGGCTAGGTAGTTTGTTAAGGGTTATGGTGGAGTGGGAAGTGGTTAGGGTTGTTATGGTGGAGTGAGAAGTGGTTAAGGTTGTTGTAGGTTGTTAGATGTTGTTATAGGTGGTTAGGTTGTTATGGTGGAGTGGGAAGTGGTTAGGAGTTTGTTTATAGGTGGTTAGAGGTTGTTATGTTGGAGTGGAAAATGGTTAGGGTTGTTAGCGGTTGTTATAGGTTGTTAGGGTTTTGGATTATGGTTTAGGTTAGGTTTATGGTTTAAGTTAAGGTTTAGGCTAGCTTAGGGTTTTGGATTCGGGTTTAGGCTAGGTTTAGGGTTTTGAACTAGGTTTGCTAAGTCATAGGTTTTGGATTAGAGTTTAGGTTAGGTTTAGGATTTTGGACTAGGATTTGCAGAGTCTAGGGTTTTAGACTAGGGTTTGCTAAGTCTAGGGTTTTGGACTAAGTTTTGCTAAGTCTTAGGTTTTGGATTAGATTTTAGGGTAGGTTTAGGGTTTTAACTAGGGTTTAGTTTTAAGGTCCAACTGCAAACATATGGAGTGTCTACACTTTGTATGCTACAATTGTAAGAAGCTTGCACATTTTAAGAGGAACTGTCTCAATCTGCCAAAGTCAACTATGGATGTACCTCATCAGCCTACTAAGGGTAGGATGTTTTCTATTGCTATCTCAGATGCTGGTCCATCAGGAGATGTGGTAGAGGGTGAGAATTAGTAGTGACCTTGTAATTTGAATCCTGTCTTGTATGATAGATCCCATATGTAATCGACACTATGTTTTGTTATGACTTTGATTATGATCATAGTTATGATGTTTTGATGTTAGGATCTTTTCTTGTGACTGACTAAATAGCCTAAGTCTTGTTCGACTTAGGAAGTTCATTTTCCTTCATTTCTGAGTTGTTTGCTGCTGAGATCAAGACTCGACCAGCTAGATTAGTCTTCCACCTGGATATAGTGACTCCATTGGGAAAATATTGTCTAACGTGGAGATATCTGAGACCAATGGATATTCAACTAAGAAACAAGAATTTTCAAGCCAGCTTGATTTTGATGGACATGCAGGAGTTTGATGTCATTCATGTTGGCACAGCATGTAACTATGATTGATTGTGTCAAGAGAAGAGTTCTAATAAAGTGCCTAAGTCAAGGCTGGTATATTGTGCAAGGAATCAGACTTGATGAGCCTAGGAAGGTGATTTCTGCCATGATGGCCTATCATCAGTTGACCAAGAATTGTGTGGGCTATTTGGCTTGTGTGACAGTATCCTCTTCACTTGTGTTTGGGATATAAGATCTTCTAGTTGTCAATGAGTACCCATATGTCTTTTTAGAGGAACTGCTAAGGATGCCACTACACCGAGATATGGAGATCATGATTGATTTGATGCCTAGATTAGGACCTATCTAGAAAGCTCCATATAGAATAACACCTACTGAGCTGAGAGAACTCCGAAGTCAACTGCAAGAACTATTAGACATGAGATTCATTCGTCCCAGTGTTTCACCCTAGAGAGCACGGATACTATTTATTAAGAAGAATGACGATTCACTTCGATTGTGCATTGACTATTGGATGTTGAATTAGATTAACGTAAAAAACAAGTATCCATTACCCAAAATTGATAATCTACTTGATTAGTTACAGGGAGCCTTAGTGTTTTCCAAGATTGATTTGATGTTAGGATATCACCAACTCAAGATCTGAGAATTAGGAGTGCATAAGACAGCTTTTTGGACTCGATATGGCCATTATGAGTTCCTAGTCATGACATTTAGATTGACTAATGCATCGATAGCTTTAATGGACCTCGTAAACAGAGTATTCAGACCCTACCTGAATCAGTTTGTGGTGACTTTTGTAGATGATGTGCTGATATATTCACTAGACATTCAAATGCACTAGAGGCATTTGAGAACCGTACTAGAAACTTTGAAACAACATTAGCTTTATGTCAAGTTCTCTAAGTGCAAGTTTTGGCTAGAGGACGTGTCTTTCCTTGGTCACGTCATATCAGGAAAAGATATCAAGGTAGATCTAGTCAAGTGGAGAGAGATAGTTAACAGCTGAGTCAGACTGAAGATCGTGGCTGTGATCAGGAGTTTTCTTGGTTTGATAGAATATTATTGGAGATTAATTTAGGATTTCTCTAAGATTGCTGCACCTTTAACCAGACTGACCAAGAAAGAAGTACACTTTGCCTATGATTAACGGTACGAAGAGAACTTCAATGAGTCAAAGACTACCTGTTCAGTCCTAGTTCTAACTTAAACATCTAGAAATAATAGTTTCACAGTTTATAGTGACGCTTGTGGGATCGATTTTGTAATATTTGGGCCTAGAATAGGGAGACTGCATATGGGACGTGTAGTGGAGACGTGCGTTTGACATGCGTGGGTCTCCCAGGAGATTTCCAGCATGATGTAAGAAAGTACCTACGTATTAAAGCAGTGTCGTGCCCCAGCGGAAGCGGCGACTGCATGCTACAGTGATCTAAAGCGGCGTCGTGCCCCAGCGGAGACTCTTTGGTGGGTATCAGTGACTTTCACGGAGGTGGTAGCACGACTGTGGAATGAACGGAACAAAAGGAGATTTGATGACAATTACACTCCAGCGGAGATCGCATGGTTCTATAGCACCATGTGCACGTAAACGGTTTTGGGTCCTGTTGCTGGTTCACGCTCTGTGGCTGGAAGGAGGAGGCTCTGCTCTCTATAGAGCCTTTTTGTTTGTTGGACTGGGCTGCAGTGTGCATTGGCTTTGTATTTTGTTTTGATTTGTTGACCCTACGTTTGGCTGGGCTGGGTTAGCCATGGGCAATTACGATTGTAAACATTAGTGGGCTCAGCTGGCAAGCCTGCTTTGTACTGGGTCTAGCCTGTTTGTGGCCTTGGGCTTGTAAGCTCTAGCTCGTGCTTGGGCTCTGTGGGGCCCACTCTATTTGTACATATTTTCTGTTTTTAATTTATTTTGAGGGTCACCCTCCTTACTTTTGATTAAAAAAAAGTACCTATGTATTAAGAAGTGATTAATGGAATATGGGTTTCAATGCTTGATTATGCTCTCTTCTCTTGGTGTTATCCTTAGACCTTGTATGCCTCCATATGCTAGTATCCTTTGCCGTATACGTATACGTATGCTTCAACAATGATCACACAGTAGTTTGCCGCATTCTACTGTGTAGCCATGCCCTACTATCGCTGCTCTGCAATGACACCAATCGAATCTTGCCATGCTTTGTCAGTGACTGATGGTGACTGAAAGGCGACGGCGGACTAGGGAAGATAAGGAGGGAGGAGAAGGGATGGCATGGGAGGCATCCGGACAAGAAGAGAAGAGAGGAGAGAGAGGGGTGCCCTTGGAGGAGGAGGTTTCCGTCAAAGGCCTTGAGCACCAGTGCACATCGTGGGAGGTAAAGGGCTCACAGGAGGAAAGGAGGTAGTTGGAAAATCCTCACCGAGTACGTGACTTATCTTTCCCCTCCTTGTGTCCAAGCCTATGTATGATTAGTAATGCAATGCTAGATAAAAATCATGAATATGAGTAGTCTAGCTTAAGATTATGAGTTTCCAAAGGTTCCATGAATTCATGATAATTAATCAAGGATTTTTCAGTGATTTTCTCGAGAACTTGCTACAATGCTTTTCTGTGATACCTTGAACCTTCTGAATTTATATCTTGAGAATCATGAATTAGATTTCGATGAAACTTGCCCCAAAAGATAGTAGACTTAAGGATCTTCAGTTTAAGTATTTATATGTAATTTTTCCATGGACGGAGATAGGTTTGCTTGGAGCTCCCAATCGAAGTAGGGTTCCGACGACCTGCTCTGGTTTATCTGTAAAAACTTGGAGCACGTGCTGAATGCACGAGTGACTTACACGGTTGACATGCGCATTCCATCCAGGGATTTTCTAGGAGATAAAGCAATTAAGTGAGGATTATGATGTAATCCTTATATGATTATCCTAGAAGAAGAGATGCTCAGAAAAATTGTTTTAGAATGAATGGAAAGATTTAAAAAGAATGATTCTTGTTTTGAAGAGATTTAATAAGAGTTAGTTTTAGAAGGGAATATTGGTTTTCACATAAGCATTTCCTGTAATAGAAAGTGATTTCCAGAAAAAGAAGAAGCATGTTTTCAAGAAGAGATTTCAGAAAAAGAATTTCAGAATAGAAGCATGTTTTAGAAAATAAGATTTTAACGTTTTGAGTTGACCCTAGGTGAAAGAAACTGGGAGCCAAAAGTGCTAATGTTGGTTGGGTAATGTATTCAGTTAGGGAGGTGGTGTTTGGTAGGCTAGGTGAGATAACTTGAGAGCTCGTGATGGGTCGGGTCACCGATGCTTACAGCATCATGACAGATTAGAGGGACGTCGTGAGTATATGTATCCCCATGCAATGAGAATAGAAAAAAGAAAAGAAATAGTGAGACTCGTTGGTCAGGACGGTGATATGCCCTGCATGGAGGCGTTCACCGTGGCAGTGTAGGGGATCGAGGTTGGTGTCTTCTTCTTCGTTTGTGGTTAGGTCACCCCTAATCAAGGTGACACCAAAAAAGCCTCCTACAATGCTTTTTAGAACCTCGAAGTAAATCTTGTGTCTTTGTTAGACACAATAGACACTGGGACACTATGTAGTCGAATAATCTTAGCTACATACAATTTTGTCAGTTGTGTCAAAGGAAGACTCATCCTTATTGGCAAGAAATGTGTCGATTTCGTCAAGCGATACACAATTACTCAAATCATGTCGAGGTTTGTGCCTTCTTCTTCGTTTGTTGCTAGGTCACTCCTGATCATGGTGATACCAGAAAAGCCTCCTACAATGCTCCTTAGAACCTTGAAGCAAATATTATGTCTTTGTTAGACACAATAGACACTGGGACACTATGTAGTCAAACAATCTCAGCTACATACAATTTTGTCAGTTGTGCCAAAGGAAGATTCATCCTTATAGGCAAGAAATGTGTCGATTTTGTCAGGGATCGGAGTTTAACACTGTACCAAATGCCTCCTACAATGCTCCTTAGAACCTCGAAGTGTATCTTGTGTCTTTGTTAGATTCAATAGACACTGGAACACTATGTAGTCAAACAATCTCAGTTACATACAATTTTGTCAGTTGTGTTAAAGAACGATTCATCCTTATAGGCAAGAAATGTGTCGATTTCGTCAAGCGATCCACAATTACTCAAATTGTGTCATTCTTCCTTCTTGTCTTGGGTAACTTGTCTTGGGTAATCTAGTGACAAAATCCATCAATACATGCTTCGATTTCCACATTGGGATGTCCAGAGGTTGCAGAGTTCCTTCAAATTTCTGATGCTTAATCTTCACCATCTGGTAGGTTTTACACTTAGTCATATACTGAATAATTTTTCTCTTCATTTCAGGGCACTAGAAATTCCTTTTTAGGTCCTTATACATCTTGGTACTTCCTGGATGAATAGTGTATCTAAAGTGATGGGCTTCATCAAGCAGACTATTCTTGATTTCTTCCACTAGAGGTACATACAACCGTAGGTCGTACCTCAATCCACTATTTGCTCCAACTGAGAAGTGAGGTGTATCTCCAACTTTCAGCTTCTTCTAGATCTCTGACACAAAAGAGTCCAATTGCTGAGCAACAATAATGGCCTCCACTGTTCTAGGACAAATAGATAAAATAGCCAAGAAAACTTTGGCAGCTCCCTAAGACTGTTTCCAAGGTTTACACTCCACTAATCCTTCCAACAATTTCCATTCTCTAATCATTAAGTTGGCTATAACATGAGTGCATCGATTAAGAGCATTAGCAATCATATTTGCTTTTCTTAGGTGGTACGATAGACTGAAGTTAAAATATTTGATGTATTCCACCCACTGCCTCTGTCTCAAGTTCAGATCCTTTTGTGTGAAGATGTACTTCAAGCTTTTGTGATCTGTGAACACCTCAAACTGTTCGCCATAGAGATAGTACCTTCAAATCTTCAAGGCAAAAACAATAGCAGCCATCTCCAAATCATGGGTGGGATAGTTCTTCTCATGATCCTTGAACTGGAGTGAGGCATATGCCACCACCTTATCATGCTGCATCAAAACACAATCCAAGTCTGTAACACCACGCAGCCACAAGGCACCATAGTAAAGTAAATCTACGTCTAAGTCTGCTAAATTAGCAAGAACAATATTTAAAATAAATTCAATACTAATTATTATCTAGACCTGTGTGCGGCTAACGGCTCCCAAAACTCGAGCATCGAAGACTGACTGCACTTCAACACAACACTTGAGAAAAATCAACCAAAGAAACGCATGAGTGATATTTATGTCACCCAATACACGCCCTAAAGAAAACAAAAGTAGAAAATTGACTAAAATTCTAACTCTTTGTTTCCAATTTAAACTCTATTATCTTTTCTGAAAACTTTTCTATAAAACCCAAATCTGAGTCATAATCAAATTCTGACTAAAATTCTGAGAAAACTTCTTTTAAGAAATCTCGGAAATCATGCATTTTGAAAACTTATTTTCTTTTCTGAAAACTATGCTCTATTCTACATATCTCTGGAAAACTGTTCTGAGGCTAGGTTCCAGCCTAAATCTCAAATCTTGCCAAAATACAGAACCTGACTGGAACTAGTTCTAAAACATTATTCTTATCTTGGCTAGAATTTTGAAACCAAAATCAAGCTCAATTCTAGCCTCAAACCAATCCTGAAATCTAAAATCTGCAAATCTCTTTTCTGTTGTCACCTTGATCAGGGGTGACCTGGCCATAAATGAAGAAGGGAGGCACCAACCTCGATCCCCTTAAAAGAAGGCACCAACCTCATGAGTCGGGTAAGAAAAGAAAGAAGAGGAGGAAGAAGAAGGCATGTAAATACTGTTACTGTGCATGGTTTGAATAGAAGCCAATTAAGATTCCATACACACACATAGGAGCCACAACAATCTAAAATGCCACATAACTAGGGAGCCAAGCCAACATAGCCACATAGAGAGAGAAAACACACACATTGGGCCAGAAACACAATTATTATCCATTAATAAACCATATTACATTAATATCACAATTATTCATGGTTTACAATAATTTGGATAATCAAGCGTAGATGTTACATTTTACCCCCATTAAAAGGAATTTCGTCCTTGAAATTCATCATTAATTGTATGTAGCTGAGATTGTTCGACTATATAATGTCCTAGTGTCTATTGTGTCTATTGTGTCTAACAAAGACACAAGATTTATTTCGAGGTTCTAAGGAGCATTGTAGGAGGCTTTTGGTACAGTGTTGAACTTTAGTACTGCCTTCCATCCTCAGACAGATGATCAGACAGAGAAAACCATTCAGACACTGGAGGACTTGCTGTTGGCCTACACGTTAGACTTTGGTGGTAGTTGGAAGAATCATTTGCCTCTGATTGAGTTTGCATATAACAACAGCTACCATGCCAGTATTAGGATGACACTTTTTAAGGCGCTATATGGGAGACCCTGCAGGACCCCCCACTTGTTGGAGTGAGATGGATAAGAGACAGTTGATTGGTCCTAAGATTGTACAGTAGTACGAGGGCAAAGTAGACTTGACTTAGAAGAGACTATTAGCAGCACAAAATCGACAGAAGAACTATGTAGATCAGAGGAGAAGGTCTTTGGAATTCAAGGTGGGAGACTTCTGTTAGAAATAATGCATTACTTTTGATGATTACTTGTGAGTGCATATTTTCATAATTATTAAAGCATGAAAAAGATATAATGTATAAATTCAAATTATACACAAGTTTTTTTATCAAAGTATCAAAAACGGCATACCGGCATCAGTAGCGGCATACCATTTTAGTAAAAAACAGAATGAACAACGGAACTCTTCAAGAACAAAAGATGAACTGAAAACGGCATACCGTGGATGGAGCGGCATTCCGTTTCAGGAAAAAATGGCAGAAGTAATGGAACTCCGGAGTAGAAGAGAAAATGAAAACAATGCGACACAACAGCATACTGTCATAAAACGGTATACCGTTTCAGGAGAAAACGGCAGACCGGTGGATTTTCGGCATACCGTTTTGCTCGAGACTTGCAGATTGAAGATTATTTTTGGCCTACTGAGGCCAAAACGGCATACCGTTGAAGTAGCCGTTTATGACCGTTTTATAGACGTTAGACACATCTCGAGGCAATCCTACGGCTATAAATAGGACCCGTACAAGGCCTGATATCAACACCATTGAGAAATACTTGTAATATCGGCTATTATTTTCATTTTCATTCTCCTCATGAGATTCAATTGTGTAATTTTTGTTGTAATTGATCCCTGTGAGAGGGAAACTCCGAATTCTGTAATAGCAACAAAAGCAAGGGCTCTAGCTTCTCGGGGACAGAGAAGTGGGAAGAGCAAGATAGCTGTTGGTGGTGTAGCCAACAAGTAAGTACGTTTTAAATTTATTTTAATACGGGAAA
>JAMKQA010104344.1:0-11620 GCA_024699735.1 Posidonia australis | reverse complement strand
TCTTGAGGAGTGGACTAGGCGGGGTTGCCGAACCACTATAAATTCCTTGTCTATATCAATTACTCTCTTCCTCTTCTTGTATGTTAGATAATTACATATGTAGTTAAGCTTGATTATATCTGTTAATTAGTATCTATTGTATGCAATTTTTATTAAACTATAAAAAGTAGTCGAAGTAATTCTAAAATTGATAATTCTCTATTCACCCCCCCTCTAGAGGAGTCATTCTATCCAACACAAGATTTTTCCTTTAGTAAATTCTTGTTAGTTTTTCCCTCCCTCAGATTAGAAATGACTACCTTAACCAATTTGGAGCATCCCTTCAAATGATCTCTGCCTCCTTCACTCCTTGGTCACCGAACTCCAACGCGGTGTTAACGTTGAAGGAAGAAGGGGTATAGTTTCGACTCGAGGGTATTCCTCATCACCTTTGGAATACTGATGTATTTCTTCACATGCTCTCTGGGTTTGCTAAACTTTTGGAGGTTGGCCTTACCATGGACTCGGCTAAATCCCTGGGTTACTCAAGAGTTAGGGTGAAGATTCATCCAGGAAAGGATATTCCCGATTGTCATTTTTTTGCCTTTGGCAAACATATTTACCCCATCAAGTTCCGGAGAAGCTGGGACTTATGCACCACCAGTGCTACCTCTACACTTGTACCCACTGGCCCATTCCCTGCCTGGTTTGCAAAATCTACCCCCTCAGTAGCTGGTCCCTCTGGTCTTAACCCTACCTGCAAATCCTTTAAGACTAATAGAGGTTGGAGAGGTGGAAAAGGAAATAAGACCTCTACGGGTGGAAAATATGTCTGGACACGATCCATTAGCCCTGCCTCTCTGCCTGTTTCTACCTCTGCAGGCATTCTACCTACTCCTCCCTCTGTTTCGGAGGTAGGCCATGACTTCTCTGTGCAATATTACTCCCACTCCTCTTCTTTCGAGCCTCTACATATTGGAGATGAAACATCTAAGTTTGTCAAGTCAGAAATTAAGACTCGCAATCTATCCATGGCTAAGTTCAAGAAGGTTTTTGCAGTCTATGACTGTCTAGAGAAAGATGACGTGAGTGGTCCTGCTGAAGTTGCATTCGAGACACAACCTCCAACTCCAACCTTCCCCCCAGGTATTACAGATGCTTCTGCTCCTTCATCTACTATGTTAGATTCTGATACATTCCTTTCTGGGTCTTTATCTTCTAATTTTGTCGTTGTTGTTAATGATGATAATGCAAATAATTTTCTTAGTAATACTCTCAATTGGGAGTCCTATGATCAACTCATTGCTTTTTGTAGTATCATTGGAATTTCCTTACAATCCACGGATGAGGTTAAGAACTTTCTTAATTCTATTAGAGTGGAATAAGGACTTCCTCACATCGACTTAAATATTGACACCAATTTGGCTGAGAATCTAGATTCTCTTTCTCTTTCTCCTCCCAATTAATGATCATTAATGCATGGAACATTGGAGGTCTGGGTTCCAATGGGAAAAAACGGGCTATTAGTAACTTCATTAAAACCAACAAATGTTATGTCATTATCATTAGTGAGACTAAATTAGAGACCTTTACCCCATATGCCCTTCGGTAGCTAGGAGGAGGTCTATTAAATCAATGGTCCCTTATTCCTTCTTTTGGGGCTTCTGGGAGACTTCTTATTGGGTGGAATGACAGATTTTTAAAGTTGTTGAACACAATTTCTACCACACACTGCCTCTCTATTAATTTCACGAGCCTTTCAGATGGTATGGATTGGTGGCTCACAGGAGTCTATGGTCCCTGTGATGCAATTCAGAAACTTGAATTCCTTGCGAAATTATATTTTTTAAGCAAAAAAGAGAATTCCTTTTGGGTTATTGGGGGGGATTTTAATCTCACCAGATACTCACATGAACACTCCACTAGGTGCGGCATTTCATCTATTATGAGACAATTCAATGGCTTTATTGATAGTCATTTCCTGGTGGATTTCTCTCCTACTAATTCTAAATACACTTGGTCCAATATGCAAGTGCCCCCTATCATGGTAAAATTGGACAGATTTCTTGTCTCTATGAATTGGGCTAATTCTTTTCCCAACTCTTTCTGTCTGGGTCTGACCAGGGTAGTCTCTGATCATATACCCATCTCTCTTAACTCCACTTCTCTAGACTGGGGGCCTATCTTATTTAAATTTTACAAATCCTAGCATCTTTTTGAGGGGTTCAGCTCTTTCATAGAAGCCTCTTGGTATAGTTCCATTAACATCTGTACCTCTTCCTCTCTTGTAACTAAATTTGCATACAGGCTCAAACAGCTTAAGAAGCAGATTATTGGCTGGATTAAGCTGGTAAGAAAGGTTAGAAGTAGCAGATTACTTTCTATTGAATCTCGAATTGCCCATTTAGACTCACTAGCTGAATCCCAACAGTTAACCACAAATATTCTGTCTGAGAAAAGATATCTTCAATCAGAACATTTCTCTTTACTCCAAGAACAAGAGGAATATTGGAAACAAAAGTCTAGAATTCAATAGCTTAAAGTAGGGGATTTAAACACATCTTTCTTTCACAATATGGAAATAGCAGAAGAAGAATCAATGCTATTCACTCTCTTAAGATAGGGGAAAACACTACTTTCTCTCCTTCCACCATTTCCAAGGAACTAGAGAACCATTTCACTAGACAATTCAATAAACCCATAAGAGCTAGTCCTGAATTGGATTGGGATTCCTTAATCCCAAACAAAATTCAGAATCTCTTGGACTTGGAAGCTGCTTTCTCCTTGGAGGAGATTCACAGGAACTTGTTGCTTCTACTTAGAGATAAGGCCCCAGGACCTGATAGCTTTCTAATCTTTTTTTTCCAACAATTCTGGGACATTCTCAAAGAAGATATCTTGGAGGTTTTTAATCATTTGTTTTCTTCCACAGAAACAAATTTTCTTCAACCTATTAACCAAACTTTTATCACACTTATCCCTAAGCTGGAAGGGGCACATTGCATAAAAGATTTTTGGCCTATTAGTTTGCTGAATAGTTTATATAAAATTATTACTAAAACTTTGGCTTCCAGACTCTCCCCTTTCTTAGACAAAATCATTGACAACTCCCAATGTACCTTCATTCTAGGAAGACACATTGGAGGTACATTGGAGATTGTTTCCTGGTAGCTTAGGAAACATTACACTTCATGAAGGTGGCTGGCATTCCTGGTTATCTCCTGAAATTGGCTTTTGAGAAAGCTTTTGATAATGTTCACTGGGATTTTTTATTGGATTCTCTTTCTGGTTTAGGCTGTGGACCTATATGGATTAACTGGATAAAAATGTGCATCATTCATGCCAGATTCTCCATCATACTTAATTGTTCTCCTAAAGGGTTTTTTCCTGCCTCCAATGGTCTTAGGCAAGGTGACCCGCTGTCACCTCTCCTTTTCATTACAGTCACACACATTCTGAATAGAATGATTTCTCTTGCTGTGGAGTCGAAGTTGATGTCTGGCATCCAATTTTCTAATGGTGGCCTTAATATAGTGAACATTCGGTATGCAAATGACACTATCTTATTTCTGTCTGCATGTAAGGACAACATAATCAATATTAAGAGGATTTTGTGTTGCTTTCAGTACTACTCTGGTTTGAAAATTAACTTTCATAAGTCTTCCCTCACTGGCATAGGTGTACCAAATTCGCTCATCACTAGATCTTCCCAAATTTTGGGTTGCAACACTTCTCTTTTGCCTATAAAATATCTAGGACTTCTCCTACACTTTAGTAGGGCAACCTACAATGATTGGTCTCTAGTCATTGAAAAATTTTCTAAAAAACTCTCTTTTTGGAAGGCAAAACAGTTGTCTCTTGGAGGAAGACAAACTCTAGTTAATTCTATTCTCTCAGTCATACCCACTTACTATTTATCTGTGCTACACATCCCTGCCACATCCCTGCAAAGGTTGTTAAAGGCATTGATAAATATAGATTCAGATTTCTTTGGAAATCCTATTCCTCCTCCTCTATTGGTCATTTGGTTAAATAGGATATACTTTGTAAGCCAAAGCATCAATATGGCTGGGGAATTATAAATATTAAAAACTTTAATCTGGCTCTCAAATCTAAGTTGCTCTAGCAGCTACTCTTCAACACTTGCTCTCTCAAGTGGAAAGAACTTCTTAAAGCAAGATATTTTCCTAGGAACTGGCCTGGGGCACTCCTCAACGCATCCTTAGGTAGGTCCTCACCATTATGGTAGGAACTGAAAGTATGCCACAATTTAATCAATTGTTGCACTAGCCTTTAAGTCCAGAATGGTTGCAACATAATTTTCTGGGAAAGCAAATGGTGGAATGGGATAAGACTTAAAAATCTCCTTCCTGACCTTTTCCTATTGGCTAAAAATAAGAAGGCCTCTCTTGTCAAGACAATTGAGACCTTTAGAGTTGATTTTGGCAATTTATTTGCTCACCCTCACTCGCAAGTACTTAATAGAGACGTTTAGGAACAGGCTGATCTTCTTTTAGAGATTTTGTCTAACCTAAACTTTTGTACTGAGGATGATATCTTACAGTGGAACTCCTCAAATCATATTTTCTTAGTGAAATCATGTTACAATTTTATCATTGATGGTGGACTTAGATTTCGGCACCACGACCCTATTTGGTGCAGTTGGGTCCCTTTGAAAGTTAAAATTTTCTCTTGGCTGGTGCTCTATGACAAAATCTTGACTAAGGTAAATTTATGTAAAAGGGACTGAGTTGGTCTTGAGAATTGTATTTTTTGCAATACAAATATAGAAACTATTACTCATTTATTCATACATTGCCATTTTTCTATTTCCATTTGAAGTGCATTTTCTCAGGGTTCTCTCTACCTTGTCGTGTTTTCTATTGATGATCTGTTTACATTCTCTCTTCCACTCAAACTTGCTCTGCCTACTAAAAGATGTTACACACTATTTCAAATCATTCTGTGGGTTATTTGGAAGGAAAGAAATAACGGCATTTTTAGAAGGGTTTGTAAAGATTCGAATATGTGTATAAATGAAATTACTACTCTTATTCATGGTTGGATAGCTGTTATGGCTTTAGGTTTTGACAAGGATGATGCCCTCTGCTCTATCACTTCCTTCTAGCAAACTTGCGAGGCTGAGCTTATGTCCACTGACTTACCTACCTGCAGGGATGCAGACCCATCTGATCTCTGCCTTGCTCCAATGGATGATCATTTTATTAAAGACTAACTTCCTGTTAGTCTTTTCTTTTTGGGAAATTCTATTTTTTGGACATTAAAACTCTATTTGATGGCTTGTGTTGGCCGATATGATGATTTTTTTTTTGAATTGACAGTCCAACTTTAGAGGACTGTATCAAACATTACATTTTGTACTCTCTTGTTTTCCGTGAGTTTGTTTGCCTGAGGGGCTTATATATCACAGCTTACCGTTTACAAAAAAAAAACATTCATAGTCCTAAAAGCAGCAACATCATTTAGACGTTTGTAAATTACATCCAAGCCAAAGAAAAAAAGAAACTTAATGTGTGAAACATGATGGTAGAAGTAGCTATCATGTCGAAATCACACATAGCGGCTTACAGGAAAAAAAAAAACACATATTACACATAGCACACAAACCAACCAACTACCATGGTGTAGTTGGCGGAGTGGAACTTCTACCTCCCTCTTAGGTTTGAATCTCACGGACCGTAAGGAGAAAATATATACATACCGATATCAAAAAAAAAACATAGCACACAAACCATACATATTTATTGGTACGACGTACAAGAAACACGAAGAGCGTGTGGATCTCTCTCACATGCGTCGTGGGCGAACCTTAGCCGCAAGAGGAACCTTCATCTCGCACGTAAGCCTCAGTCTCTCGGACAGATCTACCCCTCCATGTGTCCCATCTGACGGCACGGCTTCCCACTTGAACTCATGCAGCAGCGTCGCCATCCATAGCCCAACCGTAGCCATGCCCATCGCCATGCCGGGGCAACTCCTCTTGCCCGACCCGAACGGAGCCAACCTAAGATCCGACCCGAACACCGACAACTCCACCCCGCCCTCTTTCCCCAAGAACCTCTCCGGTCGGAACTCCGACGGTTTCTCCCACACGTCCGAGTCATGCGTGATGGCCCACATGTTCACCATCCCCGTGGTCCCCGCCGGTACGTGGTGGCCGTCCACTACAGTGTCGCACGTGGAGAGGCGTGCCCAGGCCAGGAGTGGGCCCGGCGGGTGCATCCTGAGGGTCTCCCTCACCACCGCCTGGAAGTAGACCAGAGCGGCCATGCCCGACTCGGTCACCGGTCTCGACCGGCCCACGACCCGGTCAAGTTCTTCTTGGGCCTTCTCCTGGATTTCGGGGTGCAGCACCATCCGTGCCATCATCCACTCCATCAGCACCGCCACCGTGTCCGTTCCACGGAATATCATCTCCTGCATGAACGATTCCTTGCGATTATATATATAGAATTAATGTTACATGATGGCTTTGATGGTTGATTTGTTTGTCAATTGTCATTCATGACGTACCCAGAGAACGGCGACGATGTCTTGGTCGGAGAGGTTCTCCGAGGATTGCAAGCTGAGCAAGGAGTCGACGAAGCCTAGGGTGTGACCAGCTGTACCGTAACTTCCGCTGGCTCGGTGCTCGTTGATGATGTTGTTGACAAAACGGTTCACCCTCGGCACGATCGTCAAGCACCTGGACCGGATTCCTTGGAGATCGAAGCTGGAGAGCAAAGGAAGGTGGTCGGACCAGTCGAGTTGTCCGAGCAGATCGTACCCTTCGTCAACAAGACTGTGCAACTCCTCTACCTCCTCCACCCCTTCGTCTGAACCAATCACACACTTTTTACCAAACACCAACCACATCATGTTGTTGAGAGCCGCAGGCTTCATCACATCGCGAGCATAGACCTGGCCGTGTCCATGCTGCAGTTTCTTCACGGCGTGTACCATCTCCGCTGCGATCTCGAACCTCTGGGGTTCGGACTGGCTGAGGTGCCTCGGACAGAAGAGGTGTGTGGCAGCGATCTTACGTAGGGTCCTCCAGTAGAGCCCGTAGGGAGCGAAACCGATGGACCTGTGGAACATGAGCTTGTAGGCTGACTCCTTCGCAGGCCGATCGACAAACGACGAGCTGTTGAGCATCTCCCTCGCCACCTCGGGGTCTGCAGTCACGACGGCACGGCTCTCTCCGATGCTGAAGGCCATGAGCCTCTCGGCGCCGAGATTCTTGGCGGCGACAGCGAGATGGCGGTGGGCGAGCCCGGACATGAGCCCCATGCTGCCCAAGAAAGGTAACCCACGAGGGCCAGGTATGGCAGTACTGCTTGATACATGTCGGAGAAGACCTCTCGTCCACCAGTACTTCCCCCAAGCATGGCCACCTGGAGAAGTCCAGCAGACAAGACCAGCGATAAGCCGGAGAAGGACGAAAACGAGAGCGAGGAAGAGAAGGTTGAGGGCTGTGGCTGTTGTAAGTCCGCATTTGGCAGCCAAAGGGAAGGATAGGACCCACCAGCTGTGTCTAGCCATGGCGGCCGTGCTGATCGCCTCCATATATATAAAAAGTCCAAAAATGGTAAGCCGCTCAGCGGGTGTTGAATTGCAAACCATCAAGGTCGGTGCCCTTTTATAGCCCGCCAAAAGCAGAGGGTGTGAGGATTTGTGTACTTGGTACACAAAGGTAACAAAACGATATGCTCAAAATTATAACGTTTGTGCATATTTTCTATTAAAAAGTCAATTTTCTTGATTTACGAAATAAGCTTAAATTACTTCCTTATCTATTGACTCATGTTGGACAATTGATAGGAAAGTTGGAACATACAGTACCATTTTGATTCATTTCTGGTGGTCTAAGTGTTCGTAGTGATGTAATACTTATTGGAACTTTGTATTTCTTATCAGACATTAAAACCGAAAAAATATACATATCTCAACTTTTAACAAAAAAGACTTACTTATCTTTTCTATCTATGAAGGTATAATTTGAAAGAAATATATTTTTCCTTATTTTGTTGGAGTTAAACGAAAAGTATTTTCATGGCAGCTGTGACACATACAGAAATAAAGAGGAAAAGAGAGGGAAGGAGAAGCAACCGTGCATATTTAATTGTTTAATTATTAAGCCATGCTAATGACAAGGAAGTGACGAGATTAATTAATAAACGGAACCAAGAGAAAGACCCGGGCAATAGGGTGCCACGAGGAGTAAGGTGGAAGACGCACGGACGATGGACAGGGAGCATGGGGAGCGGGGACTGAGCACCACCGGTCACATGTCACGAAGCGATCTGGTGGATTCCAGACACATGAAGCCCATGCAAAGAGAGCAGCTGTGGGCGGATGTACTCCACCAGCCGGTGGTTGTATGTATTGTGGCGTGCCAAGTTGAAACCGAAGTGAACTCTGACGTGACAGATCATGAATCTGGTTATTTTAACTCGACTTTGAAGGGCTCTCTAGATTCTAGCACATCCTTGTCGCAAGGGGTTTGTTAATCCGCTGCAGCTATTCTGTACATGTACGTGCACCACCACACGTTTGCGTGAATGATATCCAAAGTCCACTTCGGCTAAATGGACGATTGATGGGCCTTCGTCGCCTGCTATCGCCATGATATCTCCACAAATAAGAGAAGAGAGAGAATGAGTGACGAGAGAAATCCATCCATCCATGCATACTCTAACCGCTGATCTAAAACGTAAGTGATGATGAAAAGAGAAGGCTACGAAAGGAACGTGGCGCTGTGTGTTTCCGATCGCTTCTACTGAGAAACAACGTCTATATATATATTTATTTATTTATTATACCTTCTCTCAACTTTCTACTGAATAGGAATTAATCTTAGCCGTCTATTGTGTCACTCATATCATGAGCAATACTAAAAAATGATTTACAAAAAACAACGTGATATTAAATTTAAAACTTTAATATTCATAATTATCATAAATGTTGTCCCACAACCTGTAAATTTTGCATACAATCAAAACTAATCCCCACTTCCCTAGTTTACAAGCAACCACCGAAGTACACTGCACTGTCACAGTATCCTATCTTGTATAAAAGCCAACCACAGTCCCGCAATCCTCTCACCTGGAGAATCCTCACAGACCCAACCCTCATCTGCGAAGGTAGTCCTGTCTCTTAGGGCAATACCAACTACGAGACACGTGTCATACCCACACTGGCCACTACAGGGTACGCCTCCTCACGACGTCTTCAACATGATCCTCAGGAGAGAGTGTCATACCTCCACACTCGACAACACCTGAGCCTCAGTGCTCACAGTGACAACAGGAATATCATACCTCCCCGTCATGTCACAAGACACCTCAACCCGTGGACCACAACCCTAACCTTGAGACGACAGTCAAAGAGTCTCATACCTCCAAAACCCAACAACCTTAAGCCACAAGTATCTTTGCCCCCGACCTCAACCAGGGAGACACGCCAGACCATCCAAGAATGTCGTCACATTCCCTGGTCCCGACGACGTGATTCCACGGTGTCTCGATCCGCACACAGAAAACTAGGAAAACTATTTTCCAAAATAGACCAACCATCTCTTTGAAAACCATTTCCAAACCATTTTATATCTTTGGAAATTCATTCAAAAACCTCAGCAAAAAGTACATCAGGTGTCCCAAAAGACCACTACTGATGACCCACAATCCCATCTCAAATGGCAAAATAAACCAATCCGGAAAAGCTATGAAAATCACATTTTACAAAATGGCTGGGCCTTGATTCAGCATACCGAAATGAACTCGATAAACCGAAATCCCTTGGATCGGAAGATCAACCAGAATCGATCGACTGAAATAGGTACAGACACCCAAAAATAGTAGTCTGAAAACTGGACCAGTCGACAGAAAGTTCCTGGTTCAGTAGACCGAATAAATCCAGTCGATCGAACTCAGATTTAAGCCTTATTGTATAACTCACAAAAATCATGCCAAAAGTTCCATTAAAATTCGATAAAATTTCAGGATCTCTATATTATCATGCAGATCATTCAATTTCCCTTCCATCTCATTTTTTTCTATGATATGTCATGCATTAAATCATATTTATGCCATTATTTCGCACTTAACCCAAAATAGGGAATGAAGATGGGAGAGGGATGCATACCTGGCTGGGCGTCGGCGAGCTCTAGCGGCCTCTATGCGTCTCCCCGGCCCCTTGAGCACGGCTCCTCCGTAATTCCTCCTCCTCTCTTGCACTTGGTTCAAGCCTCCCTCTTAGCTCAACTGCCTCTCGCACCCATCCACCTCAAAGCCACTAGCCCTCTTATCTTCTCCTCCTTACTTGCCACCTCTGGACCGACCATCGACAGCCTTCCACAAGGCTGCTATGCGAGAGGATGGGTCGGGGCTCTCGGCTCATGAGTGGGCAAGAGGGGAGGAAATGAAGAAGGGGAAGATGGTGCCATGTGAAAGGGAGAAAGAAGAGAGGGGAAAAGAAAAGGAAGGGGAAAGAGAAAGAAAAAAAATAGGCACGCTTTCTGAGGCCACTATGTCAAGTTTGATTGGATTCTAGATAAGTCCCACAAGTAGAAATAGATGCACATAAAACCAACAAGCCACCACAAACACTAAAAATATCTAATTATCCATTAATAAACCATTCACACAATTAATACAATATTATAATGATTTTATATTAAATAGATAATCAGACTGGGTGTTACATACTAATTGTAAACAATATTACTAAACAAAAACAAAACTGTAAAAAAGATTGATCATCAATATAATTGGCTCACCACCTATTAAACATTCTTATGTTCACATTCATCTCAGAAATTCACCATGCCTTATATAATCGAACTGTTGGTGCTTGTCTAATTTTTTAAATAAGAAACAATATCCATTATCTTCATCAAGAAAGGAAACTTTTGCATGTTCTCTACACTTGATATAAAAGATCAAACAATCAGTAACATAACACTAATATACAATTCTAATTACGGTTAACGTAATACTAAAATCAAACAATTGGTAATGTAACGCTAATATACAAAACTAATTCATCCACGTCGATCCTAATACAACTTTGTAAGACACTTCATCATAAATTTGAAACATCAATAAAAAACAATAATATAACACGAACTTGCTAATCTGAAAACACTTCTACTAGAAACTGTTATATGATTTCAGATACAAACTTCAACGAATGCAACTGAAATCTGAAAAATAATTAGTGTGAATTGAACCATAAATCCAAAATATTGTGTGGACATGAGATATTTTAAAACCAAATCAAATATGGAAAAATCAATCACCTACCATCAATAACTACGTAACTACTAATTCATCTTTTAAAATTTAAAATTCTCATATTTTGTATCATTGCAAATCTACGTAACTACCAATCATATTCAAAAATTTTGAAATGTTGGATTTTGTGTCATTACAAATCCATGTTATCACCAACTCACATTTCAAATTTAAAACTCAAACAATAATTTACGTTATTTTATAAATTAAAAAAAGGAAAAAACAAAACCACTATAGAAATCAAGGTGGTTTTAACTACTAGATTTAAATCTAAGGCTCATAATCAATGTTCCTTCAAATTAACTAATTTGAGAGAAAATATAACTGATCTGACATATATATATATA
>JAMKQA010104343.1:0-12465 GCA_024699735.1 Posidonia australis | reverse complement strand
TTTTTCATGTGTATGGTTTTCCTTGTCTTCCATAATAGATTAGGTGGCGACTCCATTTATTTTGCTTTTTCGACGTGATTTTGCCGTCCGATTTCGCATTCATTTGCGGAATCTCCTCGCCGGCATGGTTACACTAGGTCTATAGACTAAACAAATCTTTGTATGGGTTAAAACAAGCCTCATTGAATTGGCTTGCAAAATCATCAAATTCTTTGGTTTTCACTGGTTTCAAATAGTCCAAGGCAAATTATTCATTGTTTACATTGAAGAAAGAACAGTCTCAAACTATTATTTTAGTTTATGTGGATGATTTGTTGATTACAAGTAATGATGAAACTGTGATTGACAAACTAAAGCCTTTCTTACAGTCTCAATTCCACATTGAAGACTTGGGTCCTTTGAAGCATTTCTTGAGCTTGGAAATTGCAAAGTCTAGGATGGGAATCAACATCTCTCAAAGGAAATATGTTTTAGATATGCTACAAGAAACTAGGATGTTGGGAGTGAAACCAGTAGATATTCTAGTTGACAAACACTTACAACTGGATATGATAAAGACAATGTAACGAAGGAGCCACTCAAGTACAAAAGATTGGCTAGAAAACTAAGCTACTTGACCATCACAAGGCTAAAGAAATCCTTTGTAGTGAATAAATTGAGTCAGAATATGAATGTTCCTTATAAAGAACATTATGAAGCAACTTCGCATGTTTTGAAATACTTGAAAGGTTCACCAAGATAGGGGATGTGTTTCAACAACAACCAATCACTAGAAGAGAAGTGTATCTACGATGTTGATTGGGGGAGTTGTCCAGTCACTAGAAGATCCACTACAAGTTTTGTCGTGTATTTTGAAGATTCTTTGATCTCCTAGATGACTAAAAAGTAGCACATTGCTTCATGTTCTTCAGTTGAGGCTGAATATAGATCAATGGCAGCTATTGCATGTGAAGTAACATGGTTAACATATCTGTTGGCTAATTTGGGTGTTCAGTGTAACCTACCAACAAAACTTTACTATGACAACAAGGTAATAATTCACATAGTTGCAAACCCAATTTACCATGAAAGAATCGAACACATAGAGCTAGATTGCCATGTGATAAGGGAGAAGATACAAAATGGTTTGATTGAAACTAAGTTTGTCAAAAGCTACGAATAGATAACTGATTTGTTTACTAAGCCTATTGACAAAGTTAAATTAGATTTCTAGTTGACAAGTTATGCATACATGACGTATATTTGCCAACTTGAGGGGGAGTGTGGAACTTATCTGCAATTAACCTTGTAATCATGCGTAGTGGTTTAATTTAATATGTTACAACTAACACAGACATGTCACGATGTATAAGCTATATAAATTAGAAGAGACAAATAGAACATAATTCAATGTCATTTCTTTCCCTTCTTCTCTTATGTTTTTAGGTTTCATCTTCTATACTAACTCATGATTGATGGTATCAAAAATGGTGATCCTTTTTTCTGAAAAACCTTTGCATTATATCTTCTTAGATGTAGGTTTGAGATCTTATGTCACCACTTGATTTTAAAATGCTCGTTCACTTACAAGATTCTGTTCTCTTCACTAGCCTAATACGTAATTGTAGACACCCCCATATGCTTGCAATTGGGCAAAACCCTAACAAGATCCTAAATAATCCTAAAAAATCAAACACAACCATAAAACCCTAAATAAACCATAAAAACCCCTCAAAAAACCCTAAAAACCAAACAAAACCCTAAAAAACCTAGCTAAACCCTAAAAACCCTAGAAAAAACCTAAAAATCCTAATTGGACCCTAAAAACCCTAACTCAATCCCAAAACCCTAGAATTAATCCAAAACCCAAAGATTAATTCAAAATTCTAAATAAAATCCATAATCAAATCCAAAACCCTATAATTGATCGAAAATCCTAGGATTAATTCAAAACCTTAAATAAAACCCTAAATCAAAAATTAAATTTAAATCTCAAACCCTAACAACTATAACCACTTCCCACTTCACTCTAACCACCATAACCACTTCCCACTTTACTTCAACAACTATAACCACTTCCCACTTCAATCTAACCATCTTAACTACTTCCCACTTCTTCTTAACAACCTTAACCATTTCCCATTTCACCCAAACAACCCTAACAACCTTAACCATCTCCCACTCTAACCATAACAACCAACCAAGCCATTTGGAAGTCTATAAATACCCCCCATTTGCAAGAAAAAAAAGGGGGGGAAAAGGAGAGAAAAAAGCTTGGAAAAATCTTAAGGAGAGCTACCAAGCTATTTTCCCTTAGCCAAGGCAACTAGAGAGTTCCAGGAAGAGAGAGGAAGCTAGTGGAGGGGAAAAAATCAGAGTTTCAAGTCATCTCCGGCGAGCTACGACGGTCAACAACTCTGTCTTCTCAGGTATGCCCTCCACTGACATCAATTTACTTCAATTTTAGCTTCTCTGGTCTCCCTCCATGTTGCCCGAGTGATTCCAAACGTGCTAGAGGTTTTCTCTTGTTGGAATCAGAGTTTTTAGTCTAACCGGAGCCATTTTCCGACGACCTAGGTGGGGGGATGAATCTACTGCTCAAATCGTGCCCCAATGCCTGCGGTCATCCTCCCCTGGTGTTCCTCAAGTTTCTCCAATACTCTGGATGCCCCATCGATCCCCCTACAAGCCTTCAGTGGAAGCTCGCCGGAGTCGCACTTGCCGTCGCCGAAGAAGAAGGGTTGCAGAGAAGGCGACCCGACGCTCCACGCTCCGCTGAGCTCTTGGGAAATGTCCTCCAGCACTTCTCCAACTCACCAAAGCAGCAAAGGCCCTGAATAATGCCTCGAGTCATCTCCACGACCGCCGTCGCCGGAGCACCGCTGCAACTCAACCAAGAGGGAGGGGAAAGGCTTGATTCTTGCGACAAGATGAGGGGAAATCATCCTCTCAACGTCCCCAAGCTACCTCGAGCCTTGGATCACCGCGTTGTAGCCTCTAGAGCCTCCTTCTTCTCAGGCGTCGTCACCAGAGCAGCCACGACGGCGAGGGAGATGGGCAGCCCATTCCAGCCACTAGCCCTCAGATCCAGACCGCTAGATCCTCTTCTTCTCCTCTCCTCTTGCTCATCATGTTTTCAGATGCAAGATCATGCCATGGGAAAGCCTGTGATTGCACCTCAATCGTCGTCGTCGGTGAGATATGATCGCTGGTGACCGTCGGTCCTTTAAAAAAAATAAAATAAAGTTTTCTTTTAATAAACTTCTGCTCTTTTCTTTTATTTACAGTTAGGTCCTTATTTTCTTACACATAGGTCCTTTTTCTTACTTTTAGGTCCCTACATATATTTTCAAATCATTTAAATAATGTTTGTCTTGACATATTGCATAAGAGCCCCTGTAAGTTTTTAAAAATGTTTTCCAAGCTTAAAAGTTAGATAAACCCTGAGCTTTGTTGAAATAGTTCTAAATGCAAATTTCTCTGTTTAAATTGCAAATTAAACCCTGGGAATTTAAATATTTGCTCAAATGTGACCTGAATTACATTTTAGCCCTTGAATTTCACTAATTTCTCACTGAATGCATGTTTTCTAGGGTAAATTTGCATGTCAGTCCTTGAAACTTTTTGTTTTCAAATATGGACTCTTTTTCTTACATATTTTGTCCTAAATTTCTTCAGAATTGCATTAAATCCATTTTATAATGGCAAAATTGCATTTTAATCCCTAGGAATCTTCAATTTGACCAAAAATGCATAGATTTGCACATTTGACCCCAGATTTCTTCAAAATTACATAAAATGTGTTTTTCTATGTATTTTTGATGATTTAACATCGGAATTTTAGTTTTCACTTAGAATTTGAGAATTTTGCACAAAAGCCCCTGGAATTTACATTTTTACACTCTTACATGCATTTTGCACATTTTGTTGTACTTTCTCATGCATATTTTCTTGTGCCTTCTTCCTTTCATCGTGCACTCATTTCTAACTCATTTCAAGCTTGATTTTCCCATTGTTTTCCAAATTTCTTCCGACTTTCGCGATTTTGACTTGATTTGGCTTTTCATTGCCCGAGGGCGTACATTAACAGGTTTAACAATGCCGACATTGTCCCGAATGAGAATTATTTTCCCCAATTTGATTTTCTTGGATTTATTCAAATTTTTGCTGATTTACGAGACACTTTCTAAGAGTTTCACGATTTTCTTCATTGCCCATGGGCGTACAGTAATGCGTCATTCTCAATGCCTACATTTGTCCCTCGGATTATCTTTTTCCTTTTATTCTTTTCTTCTCTTTTATTTGGCATGTTTTCCAGTCATCTTTAACATATCCATTCAGAATAAGCAAGCATACACCTAATAGACCATTTAGAAAGTTGGAAACCTAGAAAGACCGAGTTCTTCGGACGCATGGGGGTGCCTAATCCCTTCTCCATGCGTAACAAGAATTCTTACCCTTTCTCTGGCCCACATTGATTTGTACATTACATCCATTAGGCACGGAGCATGTATGTTTTCTTCACCTTGTTTTCTTTTTGTTTTTCCTTTGTGTTTGGTTTTCCTCATCTTTCCATTAAAAGACTAGGTGGCGACTCCTTTCCTTATCTTTTCTTATCTTTCCTTGATATTTCCAAGCCTAGTCTTCTTCTCCGAATTCACCATCTTCACTGTGACCGTATCAAAACTCCTTGTGTGCTTCCACGCACTGTAAGGAGAGTCGTGTAAAGTTCCACCGACATGGTCACACATAGGTAGACACCTACCAAAAGAAAAGAAATGAAAGAAAAAGAAAGAAAGATGGTAGCAAAGAAGTTTTCCATGGACCAAAAGAAAGAGAAAGGGGAAAAGATGATAGCAAATAAGCTGTCTAAAAGGAAATAAATGAAAAGACGACAGCAAAAAAGCTGTCCAGTGTCAAAACAAAAAAGAATGGGAATAAAAAAGCACTATAGGAATCGACCTTGGGTCGGTAGGGGTTTAGGACTCCAAGTCAAGCCAAAGTCTCAACATAGGACACTACTCCTTTCTTCCCACACCCTGCACTAGTCACTCAAAGGCAAGGGGTAAGAACTACGACTAGGGGCAGTTAATACCAAGACAAGCCTGAAGCGTCATCTGGCTTGGAGTGCACAAGAGTTCTGATCATCAAGGTGTCCACCAACGAAGTCTTCAGTTTCATTGAAGAATTTCCTTCTCTAAAAAAAAGGAAAAAAAAACCCAAAATCCCAAAAAAAAAGGAAAAAAAAACCCAAAATCCCAAAAAAAAAGAAAATCCCAAAATCCAGAAAAATAGAAAATTCGATAAAAAATAGAAAATAAATAAATAACAAAAAAAAAGGGAAAAAATAAAAAGAAAATCGCAAAATCTTAAATATATATATATATATACATATATTAAACTACAAATCCCAAAAAAAAAAAAAATCAAAAAATAGAAATTCCCAAAAACCCAAAAAAATAGAAAATTTCAAAAAAAAATCCAGAAAATCCGAAAAAGTCAAATGAAATTCTAAAATCAAAACAAAATAAAAGAGGAAAATCCAAACTAGAAAGTAGGGTAAAATCTACCCAAGCAACACCACCTCATAAAACTGATAACAAGTTGAGGCCTATGATACAAAAATCTAGGACTTCAGTTTGATCACACTTACTCAGGTTGGTCGCTTGGTATTCGCCTACGACAGGCATACCATCTACTCATTAGACAATCAACTGAGGCCATGACTTATTATCCTACACTAAGTTTCATTTATGGTGGTTGTTTCTGATATTTACTTTGCTTTACATTCTCTAGGACTAGGGGCAAAAGGCACCCTAGATGGCATAATGAGTTGCTTGAAGCCGTGTAGGATATCATTCTTGAAGCATCATAAAGGGTGGTCAATTTTCAAAGAAAGTAGACATCTGTAAAAGCAGTCAATTCACTCAGATAACTAAAAAAGAGTGGGGGCGATTTTCTCTTCGCTTTGCTATTCTCTCAAATTTCAATAAGATAATGAAGGCATTGAGATTTTATAGAAGTGAATAATCTTCAAAAAAAAAAAAAGGAACACGATGGAGATCTTACATGGTGGCCAAAGAGCCTCATAGGACCAAGATGCCCTCCTCAACTTAAATTACCCCGACCTGATGCAGCACAACTTCCGTGGTCAAATCAATGATTACTGGCAAGTCATGATGCAAGAGAAACTCTTCTTTAAAAAAGCATGGAATTGTAGATACCATTTCAAGTTTGTTTTACCAGGAAGATTACTTGAAAGCATTGCTTTCCAAATTTAGCCCTAAAAATCAGCTAAAGATATCAAACCTCAAGGAGAAAGAGAAAAACAAAAGATAAAGAATGTATGATGATCTCGAAGAACTCAGGCTCTGAACCTCTTGGAAAGATCAAGATTTCATTAGCAAGCCAAGACCTCAAAAAATGTATGATGAAGAATGTATGATGCATTCTCTTAGGTTTCAATTGCTTCAATCTGATGGCGTTCAGACTTTACAAGAATAAATACTCAAAAAAAAAAGGAAGGAAGCATGAGCAGACCTTTAATTGATCCTAACATTTCAGATGCCATGTCGAATCCACTTTACTGAGCTCAGACCTTAGCAATCAAGGAAACCAATTGGTAGAAAATGTACCATAATCTTGGAAAAACCAAGCCCAAAACTTCATTACCGATCCATAGCACAAATCAATGAATTTGAAGATTCATTGCTAAATCAGGGTCAAAGAAAGAAAGTATGGCCAAATCTTCTTCTGTTGAACCTAGATTTTCAAATGCCATTTCATCAGGATGGTGATCTAGAATTGTTGTCTATTCGAATCGACCATGAAAAACTAACCAAAAAGAGATCAAATCTCAACTTTCTACTTGTATGTATGAGGATAAACTCACTAATCCTTGATACTTCAGTCAACTGAAGAAGATCTTGAAGTGAACCAATTACCAACTTCGACGAACAATGGCGTGAACATCTATTGCAGTCCGCATATGAAAGACGCACCTACTAAGCTGATTTGTGTATAAAAAAAGAAGGAGCCAACGTAACTAGTTGAGAGGAGGTCAACGCTCTTTTGCTCGACACCCGGGAATGTTATAGACCTCTCGCTCACTAACTTACGTGTCATAGGACGACGGTCCCTGTGGAGAGTGTAGGCTACACTCGATGATGGGGAACCTGACTATGACAAACTGCAATCATGTGTCAGTCCACTTTGAATTGTGAACCAAATTCCTGAGCCATCCAGGTATATAAATCAAAGCAGGCCATAATGGAAGAACCTCACTATTTAGAGTCATGCATTGCATACCAAAAACCACCCCTCCCTGCATTTTCTCAGCATGCATTTTTGCATAGCACATTGCATTGCATCGTATTGCATTTTGAGTGGTCGTCCCCAATCTCTTTAACCACTCCAATCCTCAACAAACTTCCTCACTCCTATGTCGGTTGTCTCGAGTCCTTCCTTTGTAACCACCTTGGGTAACGCTCGAGGTCAAGTCTAATTTGATCTCTAGGTTACGCTTGAGGTTTTGATCTTCCAGTCTGACCTCTGGATTACGCCCAAGTCTGATCTTTTAGTTTGACCTCTGGGTTACACTCAAGGTTCTCATCTTCTAGTCTATCCTCTAGGTTACGCCCAAGGTTCTAATTTTCCAGTCTAACCTCCAGGTTACGCCCAAGGTTTTGATCTTCCAGTTTGACCCCTTGGGTTACGCTCAAAGAGAAGTCCTTTTAGTTTGGCCTGCAGGTTATGCTTGAGGTCGTGTTTGCCCCTTGGGTTACACTCAAGGATGTGTTCTTCCAATTTGACCTCTCAGGTTACGCCTGAGGTAGTGTCTCCTTTCTTTGACCTCTCAGGTTACGCCTGCGTCTTTCCAATCTGACCTCTTGGGTTATGCCCGAGGCAGTGTCCTTCCAATTTGGCCTCTCAGGTTACACTTAAGGTAGTGTCCTCCCAATCAAACCTCTCAAGTCACGCCGAGGTAGTGTCTCTCAATCTGACCTCTCAGGTTATGCTTGAGGCAGTGCCTTTCTAATTTAACCTCTCAGGTTATGTCTAAGGGAGTGTCTTTCCAATTTGACCTCTTAGGTTACGTCTAAGGTAGTGTCCTCCTAATCTGACCTCTCAGGTTATGCCTGAGGCAGTGTCCTTCCAATTTGACCTCTTAAGGTACGCCTGAGGCAGTGTCTCCTTTCCTTGACCTCTAAGGTTACGCCTGAGGCAGTGTCCTCCCAATCTAACCTCTTAGGTTACGCCTGAGGCAGTGTCCTCCTAATCTGATCTCTCAGGTTATGCCTGAGGTAGTGTCCTCCCAATTTAACCTCTTGGGTTACGCCTAAGGCAGTGTCTTTCCAATTTGACCTTTCAGGTTACGCCTAACGCAGTGTCCTCTCATTCTGACCTCTTGTGTTACGCCTGAGGCAGTGTCTTTCTAATTTTACCTCTCAGGTTACGTTTGAGGCAGTGTCTTTCCAATTTGACTTCTCAGGTTACGCCTAATATAGTGTCCACCTAATCTGACTTCTCATGTTACGCCTGAGGCAGTGTCCTTCCAATTTAACCTCTCAGATTACGCCTGAGGCAGTGTCTTCTCAATTTGACCTCTTAGGTTATGCCTAAGGTTGTGCCCCATCATTTGCCCCATTTGGTTACACCCGAGCCCAAATCAAATCCTTATGCAAGTCACATCATAATCCTTCGAGTGTTGGATCACTTATCCAACTCGATCTCTTATCTAGCCTGGTGGCAGTAAGTGTTAGATTTCCTCCCCCTTCCAGCTTTGTTTCATGCCCAAATATTGGTCATCCAAACTTCCTGAGTGTTTGATCATTTATCCAGCTCGATCACTTATCCAGCCTTCTTTATCCTCCTTTTAAAACCCTTGAGTCGTACCAAATGGGAATATCGTCAAACCTTGAAGCTAGTTTTGTGCCGAAACCATATTCAAGGAGGGGCAATCTGTAGATATTCTATTTTGACACTCCTTTATCTTTATTAAGTCCCATTGCACCATAGCATGTCCAATACATCATTAGAGGTCATTTACTCAGCCCACATATTCTCTAAAAGCCTATTTGGTAGTCTGGGTCATTGAACTCCCAGAACTAGGCATATAACGTTGAACCCCCAGAACTAGGTGTACAATGCTGTACTCCCAGAAATAGGGGTACAACGTTGAACTCTCAACTTTGGGCGTACAACACCTCCAGGCCCTTTCCTTTCTATTCTGGTCAAAATTTCCTTTTTTGGAGTCAACATAAGTTATAATTATTTTCAACGAGTCTTTTTGCCTTATTTAGAGGTTTTTATTGCCTTATTAAATGACTCGTTTGACCACATTTGAATTAACAACCAAATTTGATAAGTGTTCAGCCTGAGGGTGTTGAAAGGCTGATTTTGGACATTCAACATAAAACTCCTAATTCTGGACGTTTTACACCTGACAACTCAGCAACGCCACATCAACCGCTTTCTCTCTTTAGAAAATTTTGAATTCAAATGTTTCCTTATTAGGAAGATTCCTTTAATCAAGCGTGACGTCAATCAGTGCTAATCAGCCCATTAATTGATGGAATATTCCTTGAATAATATAGTTGTAACTTCTGGGTGTATTGAACTCTCTATTTAGGGCGTTTAATATAGAATGCCCAGATTCGAGCATACAACACTTCTGAATTGGAAACTTTTGATATAGCTGTCCCAATCTTGCTAATTTTGGATCTTTTTATCATGTTTAATCTCCTCATCCCTCTATAAATAAAGGAGCACTCCCAACCTTTGGAGGAGGGAGAAAGAGGACGAGAAACGGGGGACATAGAGAGAGAGAGAGAGAGATCTAGAGAATGATCGGAAAGTTATGGAGAAAGAGTGGGAGAAATTCTGAGAAAAATTCTGAGAAAGAGAGGGTAAAGAGGTCTTGAACCTAAGTCTTCTACCGGTCCCGACCACGTCACACCGACATCTTGCATCCCGTATACGCATCATAAATAAAAGGGGGGTTTTTCATTTTGCATGTTTCATTTCTCGCATACTTTGCATGTTGTAGCTAGGCATAACATTAGTTGCAACTGAGGGAATAAATCTCCTCAGGTAAGTAATTTCTCTTTTATTTCACTATTAATTTTTATTTTATTTTTAGCGTTGTTACTACATTGTATTAATCCACATTTTTAATATTGTTTTGCAAAGAAAAGAAAAAGAAGAAGAAGCTCATTTACACGGGCACCCTTAGGCGATACTGGCGTCGTCCTAAGATAGCTGAACCTACAACCACAACATCTCCCTAAGGCGTCTCGAGGGCCAGCGAAAGTGAATCAATAGTGGCGATCATACCAATTTCGACATCCGTGGAGTGGAGGAATTGGACATAAAAAAAAAGGACATAAATGAAGTGACAAAAGGCGACAAACGAACTCACGCAAAGTACTTCTCCAAAATCCCGCATCCACACTGGGGACTAATCTTGTGACATTTAATGGTTGTCAACCGAACTGTTTAGGATGGCTGCCTATTGGACTTGAGATAATATGTGATTCCAATCCCATAGTGCATGGTGGGCCTAGTGGCTGTCCAAAGACCAATCCCGTGACATTAATAGTTGTCAATAGGATCGTTTAGGATGACTGCCTATTGGATTTGAGATAATATAGGATTCCATCCCTAAAGGGCGTGGTGGCTGCATGAGGACCAATCCTGTGACATTTAATGGTTGTTAGTTGGACAACTTAGGATGATTGCTTACTAGATTTGAGATAATACTGGATTCTAATCCCAATAGGCATGGTGGCAATCTGAGGACCAATCTTGTGACATTTAATGGTTGTCAACTAGATGGTTTAGGATGATTGCCTACTAAGCCTGAGATAAAACGAAATTCAAACCCAAAGGGTGTGGTGGTGGTTTGAGGATCAATCTCGTGATGTTTAACGATTATTAGCTGGACGGTTTAGGAGGACTACCTACTGGATCTGAGATACAATATGATTTCAACCCCAAAGACCGTGGTGGTGGTCTAAGGACCAATTCCGTGACATTTAATGGTTGTCAACTAGACAGTTTAAAACAATTGCCTACTAAATCTGCGATAACATGGGATTCTAGCCCCAAAGGGTATGGTGGTGGACTGAGGACCAATCTTATGACATTTAAGGGATGTCAGTCAGACAATTTAGGACGACTGCCTACTTGATGAGATAATATGTGATTCTAGCCCCAGTGGGCGTGGTGGCAATCTATTGACCAATTTCGTGACATTTAATGATTGTCAGTCAAATGGTTTAGGACGACTATCTACTAGATGAAATAATGCGAGATTCCATCCCCAAAGGGTGTGGTGGCAGTCCAAGGACCGATCTTGTGACATTTAACGGTTGTCAATCAGACGATTTAGGATGACTGCCTATTGGATGAGATAATATGGGATTCTAGTCCCAAAGAGTGTGGTGGCGGTCCAAGGACCAATCCCATGACATTTAACAATTGTCGGCTAGATAGGTTAGGATGACTAGCTACTAGATCTAAGATAAAATGGAATTCAAGCCCCAAAGGGCATGGTGGTTGTCTGAGGACCAATCCCGTGACATTTTAATAAGTTGTATAATTTTATCATGAATGCAATGGATTTTTTCTAGCATATATTTGAAGATGATGAAGAGAGAAGAAAAAGAATTATTTCTACATTGTTAGTTACATCCATTATCATCTTTTCCATTGCAAATGGTCAATTGATTGTTTTTATACCAGCTGAAAGATTTTATAGTAGGGAAGGTCAAGCATATGTTAGAAGATTGTTAGATCCAACAATACCAAGTTAACTATATAATTATAAAAAAAATTATAGAGTGAGACAACATGTTTTCTAAAACTTTTGTAACTTGTTGAGCATGGAGGAACTGATATGTGATACGTTGAATATAACTGTAGAAAAACAACTTGTTATGTTTCTCATTACAGTAGGACAAAATCAACGATATAGAGTTGCTTGAGAATGATTTCATTGTTCTACATGGACTGTGAATATATATTTCAGTAAGATGCATGGTGCAATTTTATAACTTACTAGGAGTTTGTTGGTTGATCATTCTACAACCACTCATGCAAAGATAAAAACTAATCCAAATATGTTTCCATTTTTTAAGGTATTCCTAATTGTCTCCTATTCTATACATTGGAATATAACATGCTAACAATTCATTTCACATAAATATACTGATGTTATTGATGGTACTCTTGTAGAAGCTACTATATATGGAGAAGAGAATGCCAAGATTAGAAATTAAAAAGGTGAACTCTCTTAAAATGTTATGGCAACTTGTAATTTTGATATTGTTAGTAATGGTCATTGAAGACCATTTCAAATGAATGGTGAAACGGACGACCGTTTCACCCATTCATGGTCGTGTTGAATACGGCGGTTACCAGGCCTTTATGGCCGGAATCGAAACGGCTGCGAGGGGAGCCGTTGGAGGAGGGCGGAGGGATGGT
>JAMKQA010104342.1:0-12514 GCA_024699735.1 Posidonia australis | reverse complement strand
AACCACTATAAATCCATTGTGTTTGCGATTGATTGTATTGTGTGCTAATCTCTTAAATTGCTTAACAATTACCAAAGACATAATTAAAACCGAAAATCTCTATTCACCCCCCCTCTAGAGAAGCTTTAGTATCCAACAAAAAGGATAAGGATAATGGAGTTGTCACCTAATCTATTTGAGATCGGAAGACAAAGCAAACCTAATGTAAGGAAAAAAACGCGATAAAAGAGACGCAGATGCAAATACGATGCTCCCTACCAAATGGATGCGACACATAAATCATTGTGTGTCAGAAAAGGGTAAGGACTTTTGTTACACAGAGGGAAGGTGTTAGGCACCCCTATATGCCCGACGAATCGACTTTTCTTGGCAAACTTGCTCGCATGTGCAGCAAATGCAAATGTATGCTTGCTTAGCTACCAATGCTTAATGATGAACGGATGCTAAATGTTGAAACACAAAGGAAACCACATAATGTAGGTGAAATTGCACAATGTCAAATGTCAAATGTCAAATGCAAGAATGCAAGATTAACACATAAGAAAACAAATCAAAGAACCAAAGAACACAGTGTGCTCAACTCTGTGAATTGCTCTAGATCCAGCGAGCCGCGCTGGGGATTTGCACTGGCTAGTTGTGCTATCGACATGCACTAGAGGTTTTACAGAGCAGCTTTATGAGCTCTGTCATCACACGAAACAGGTTACAATGATGCAAGAAGGCAATGCAACGTAAGGAAAGCTTGTTGGAGCTACGACGAACATATCTAGGTGCTAAAAGCAAGCTACGGATGCACAAATGCTTCCACCCATCCTCCTCACCAACCACTATTGGGTTTCGTTGGTGATTCTAGCCGTGAAGGCTAGCCATGAGTTCTGAAATCTCATTCTAACATCATTGGAGAGTGGAGGAGGCAAGAGAGAAGGAAGGGGAATGATGAAGATGCAATGCAAGCGAAGATGCATCAAATGCAGTCCCTCCATCGTCGTCACAGAAGCTCACTGGAGTTCTAGGGCTTGGCTGGCCACAGAGGCAGCTAAGGGTGTCGGTGAACATCTTGGGTGACTCAGTGAAGAGAGAGGAAGGGAGAGGCTTGCCTGGGTGAGTTACCAAGTGCTCACGGGCCAATGGCCTAGCACAGGCAGAGAGGACCTGTCACTAGCAGTTGGGGAATGCAATGCATGAACGGTAAACATGGAGAATGCAGACCAAAAACATGCTAGAAACACCGATGCAATAGTAAAAATGAGTAGAAAAACACAAGGATGCAAGGTTGAGAGTATGCTTACCTGCGAGAATGTGTTGGTTGTCCTTTCGATGGTGGCTCGCGATGGCTCAGTCCGGGCTAGTGATGCTCGGTGGTTACAGAGGCGGGTGATGAGGATTGCTAGGAAGCTAAAGGCGCTCGAAGTTGTGAACCGAGGCTGTGCACTGGTTGTTTACAAGCTAGGAGGCTTTGATGTGGTTTGGGTGGTTGGAATTGGATGATGCAATGGTCGAAGTGGTGTGAATGTGGTGGCCGACGATAAAGGAGGCTATGGAGTGCTCCTCATTGACCGATGATGCTGGGAAGGCTCTAGTCCAATGGTGGAATGTAGGGATTGCCTAGGTGAAATGTCATGGGTCAAGGAAAAGTGTCGTTTCTCCCCTCACTATGTGTTTGCTTCCCTCTAGAGAATGCAATTGCACTAGATGCTTGCACTAGCTATGTGTGTCGGTAGGTTGCACCAGAAAGTTGCGTTTGAGCCATTGCAGTGCCTGTTGGTTGGGTTTTGAGCTGATTTCTTGGGCATTTGGGCTACTAATGGGCTTAGATTGGTGGATTAGCTAAGGTTTAAGGTTATTGTAGGACTTTGGACTGGTTTAGGGTGTGAAATGGGCATTGGTGCTGGAAAATGCCTTATCGCCACTAGAGCAAGCTCTTCTAAAGGAGTTTGTCTACAAATAGATGTCAAATTAGGGTGTCTACAGATGTCCCTTCCTAAGCAAAATCAAAGGGACCATGATCGATGCTCAGGGTTGACAAGACACCCCCTTGGAACCTACAAGAAGGTGGTGTTTGCTATTGGCGTTGAGTCACTTATTTAGCGAATGCACTGAAAGTCATGAACCATTGCCAGAATGCAAATGTAAATGCCAAAACAATGCTAAAGTACGTGCGAATGTGAGAACAGTGTGGATGCAATGCTAGGATGCCGATGCTATTGACACATGCTAATGCGTGTGAATGGTGTGTACTACTATAGATGGTACATGCTAATTGCTTGTGCTGAGCTCCGTCTGGATATGCATAGCTCTATGCGGTGTTTATGCAAATCCTGAGTATGCAGCGTGAATGCAATGATGCAGATGCAGTGTGTGTAGCGTGGATGATGAGTATGCGATGTCGGGCACACAATGCTGTGGATACCACATCGAATAGGCAATACTGAGGAGAAATCACTGGCACTCAATGCTACGGGAGACATGCTGAGTATGCGATGCTAAGGTAGTAATGATGCAAGCAAGGTGGTACAAAGGTTGATGCATGTGGTATTGGGCACGTGATGCGGGGCATACCATGTGGAGCAGGTAGTACCGTAGAGAGGTCACTAGCACTTAATGCTACGAGAGGCATGCTGAGCATGCGATACTAAAGGGGTGAGGTAGCATAAAGGTTGTTGCACACAATGTTGGGCACGTGGTGCAGGATGTAATAGTGTGAGATTGGGGCATGATGCAATGATGCTAATGCAATGCTGATGCGATGCTCATGTGATGTGGAGCAATACGCTGTGATGGGATGTAATGCTTATGCAATGACATGCGATGACATGCAAAGGAGTGCAATGGGATGCGATGATTTGTTATTCTTATATAGGGGCATACAGTGATATGTTGTGGGATGTGATGAAATGCGATGACATGCTATGGAACACTAGGTGATGAGTTCAGGGCTAATCAACCTGGAGAGAGGCAAGATAGACCATCAGACTTGCACAAGGAGGGGCACCATACAAGATTGGTAGGTCCACCAACTGACGAAAGGGACATGATAAGTTGACAGACTCATCATCGGATAATTAGGGTTATTAACCATAGGAGAAGAGGGGCATGGCAAGTCTGACAGGCTTGCCGACCGAATAGTTAGGACTATCAACTCAAGGCGAAGAGGGGCATGGCAAGTCTGACGGGCTTGCCGACTAGATAGTTAGGACTATCAGCCTAAGGAGAAGATGGGAGCATGGCAAGTTTGATTTGCCTACTAGAAGATGAGGCACGAAAGGAATGATAGACCAGTGAGCCTATCAGTCAAAAGGGGCAGTGACAAATCCATAGATATGCCGTCGTGGATGCAGAAAGCAACAGGAATACCACGATCGAAAGTGTGGTAGAGGTTTGAAGATAACCTCGTGGTAGTTAAAGGTGCTAGCCCAATTGTGGACGAGACGATACCAAAGGATAGCTAAGATGCCCTTGGTATTGAGAGAGATAACAAACCAGCGAGCCTACCAATCAAGAGGAAGCAGTGACAAATCCACGGACCTACCACCAAAGATGCAAGAATGCGAAAGAGAGTATCACACCCGAAGGTGTGACCGAGGTCTGAAGATAATCCCATGGCAGTTAGGGGTACCAGCCCAAAATAAAGAGGAGCATGATACTGAAGGACAACCGAGATGCACCTGGTATTGAAGGATGACATCACAAGGTAGTTGAAATGCCCCTAGTATCAAGGGACAAATGATGCTGAAAGGACCTGAAAAGCAGATCAAGAGATACCAGGACAGAAAAAGAGATGCCCCTGGTATCGAATTGAGCTACTGTAGGAAATGTCGAACACCACTCATTAGTGTACAATCGTCTCAAAGCGGGCATGCGACGTATTGCCAAGGAGGGGCAAGATGCAAACATGTCGGTCATCATAGAACACCCAATGCGGTGGGTGGTCGGAACATGATAGGAACGAAAAGAGATACGAAAAGGAAGATGCAGAGGCGAGGGTCAGGCTGTGACTGCAAGTGCACTTTGGACCGTCAAAGTTGTCGAAGCTAATGTTGGCTGAGGCAAAGGATAATGTTTGCTTGTTGGATTATTTGAAGGCATGTATGTTCAACTGTTGTTTTGAATTATGCTCAGAAGGCAGGATGAAGTATGTCGAATCAGTCTGGGCCTTTGATTGGGTCGTAGTCTGCCTCTGACATATGGGCGCAGATTGTATACTGCTCTACTACTCATGCAGTCGTTGTGCTCTTGCTATTATGTACTAGGTTGCGCTATCACCATGCATTCCCTAGCAGTGTTCGCAAGACTTATATTGTCGTGGGGAGATCATCGTCAATGCTATTGATTCTATAGATCTGTGCAATCTGTGCACTAACAGGTGCCCTTAGTGTATGTGTGCTTTGATCAGAAAGCAGCTGAAACGCCCTTAATTAAAGACTCTCAGTGAAGACCTACAAGGTGATGCATATGCATGTAGAGGGGCTCAAACAAGCATGCCCCCAAGACCTCTTTTGTAATACTAAAACTAAAATAAAAATGTAAATAAATACTTAAGTATTAAGTAAAATTGAAATTTAAGTTCAGATGGTCAAATATTTAATATAGCATTATTGTTACCTCTTCTACGGAGCCTTGTAGTAACTCACACATGTTGCTGTTGTGGTTGTCTTCCAAAACAGGAGCCTACATAAAAATATCATGTTATATTTTAAAAAATAACATATTTAATATGATAAGTGCACTTTTATGTTAAAACATTACAAATACATCTACACATTTATTACCTTTCCATGTACACGTCTTCGTTTTCTTGAAAGTTTTGATGTAGTTTATCAAACTTGGCCCATTTTTTGAATGGGGGGGCCTTTCGTATGGGTAAATTGGTTGCATATTTACATTTTTTTCATACACCCAAACCTACATCAATTGACAAACAATGATCAAAATATAAATAGCTTCTTAAGATAGGCATTAGTTTAAAGTATGGATACTTACAAGTAGTGCCCAAGGACAACCCAAGCAATATGAAATTGTTAAGGATGTCCATTAGTACTTTGTAAGTATACTTTGCCTAGTTATATCAAGCCAATTTATTTATGTCACTCATATAACGAAGCATCGAAGTTGGTATTGCACAACTTGAATCTTGTATAAGCAAACTTGTCAAAACCAAATATATCCACAATTGTACACACAAATCATCATCCTCATATTTTTTATCTTTGAGCAATTTATTTAAGTGGTGCTCGACATCCAAACATTTCACTCGATGTTGCCTTTCAAACAACTTCTCTCAGACCGATGATGCTTTGAATTTTTCCGCCTCCAATATCTCCTGGCTCGTGTTTGGTAGATGTAGGATCTCAACAATGCCATCACAATTGAATTTTAACTTCTCTTTCCCAATCAAGAATCTACAATTTTCAACATAGTTGGAAATAATGATGTCTAGAATTTTATTAACCACTTTGCAAAGTGGCATTTGTAAGAACTATTTGAAAATTGTTTTATTGTTTTTCTTTGTGATTCCTTCACTGAATTCATTAACTTCATAAACTTTATTAAAGCATAGGAAACACACCTATGCTGATCTGAACAAATAATCGACTGTGTTAGTCAATGAGTAAATTTGAAGAAATAAATCAAGAAAACAAGAAATAATAACAAACTTCGTTCTAATGAGTGTAATTCTTACTCTATGTTCTTTCCTCATGCGAGTTAGTTTCATCTTCCTTGCTTTCTTGTAGTTTGTCATGTGCTTCTTCAACTTGTTCATCTAACAAATTACAAGTGTTACTACAAAATTTTGACAAGCATTGATTCAAATATAAAAGTCATTCAACATACTCAGTGAAATTGGACTTCTTTTTGCCATTAGCTTGGTGTGGCTTCTTGTCGCTTGTGACAGACTCTTATCCATAATACCTTCAGTTAAGCGTAGAATAACAGATGATTCTCCTATTATTTATTTGTAATAAGTTAGTTGTTTGACACTACAATACACCTAAAAATACTCATCCAAAATAAAAAGTTTAACGATAAAATTTTAAAAGGTATATATATTCATATGGATTTTTTTTTTACTATAATCATTTTTCCACATTGCTAAAAACAGTGACAAACCAAGTAACTTTTACTGTAATCAAAACTTAAGTTTATTTAGTTTTTGATTTAGTTTTATCATTTATGTTTTAGTTTTAGTTTTAATTATATCATAGTTTTCTTAGGTACATTTGCCATATAGTGTTGATAAATTTGTTAATAGTCTCACTTTTTTTTTCTCATAATTTAAGTTTATTGTCATTTTAGTTTTAATTTTTACATTAGTTTTAATACTGTAACTGAAGTTGATTTTAACAGTATTGTTTTTTTTTGTTATTATTGGTATTAGCCTTTGCATAGGAATGGATTTCATAGTGTTTTGGATACATTTGTCATATGATAGGCAAAACAGAATGAAAACATTTACATCTAAAAACTAAAGGTTATTTTTTTTATTTTTACTTTATATTGGATTATTTGAAAACAAAATTTCCTTTATTTCAAAAAAAGGTTAAACATTAACTATTACTACTAAAAATTGGTTGAAGAAACCTACTTTGGTTTACACTAACTTATTTTAAACTAACACTTTAACATATAAATTTTTTTTTTGAAAACTTTTTCAAATACTTTGCTATCATTACCCTTCGATTTGTAACATAAATTGAAAAAAAAACTTTCTAAAAAAAAAGAACTCCATATACGGTAGAAAACATGGGTAACGATGATAATAATGTAGTAAAAAGCAAAAAGAAAAAATTATCTGGGATATGGAATTTAATACTAATAAGGAAAGTGTAGATCAAGTAGGGTTTTACTCACTGATATTTTTTTGAGCTTCGTCGAACGCATAATCACTTCTGCCTTTTTTCTATCCTCGTCGTCGCTCAATTGATGTTGCTCTTTATTGTCGTTGTCGTTCGTGATTTCTTATTAATGTAGGAGAATGAAGAAGCAGACATTGTCGTCGTCGTCATTTTCCTCTTGTTAGGGTAGATGAAAGCGTAAATGAGAGATTGAAATGGAAGATGTGGGAGAAGTGGGTTTCTTTTCATTTTTGTTTTACGTGTGATAAGATACGTGATAAATATAGTGTTATTTTTGGATTATCTTGTTGTAACTTCTGGTCTGATTATCTAAATTATTGTAAAATCATAAATATTTGTAATATTTGAGTAAATGGTTTCTTAATGGATAATCAAGATATTTTGGTAATTTGTTGTGATTTTCTAATCAATTGTGCATCTCTATTTGCATGAGAGAGAGAGAGAGAGAGAGAGAGAGAGAGAGAGAGAGAGGATTTTGGATGGAACTGTGGGCTGAGTTCAGGATGGATTCCTGAATTCAGTCTGAAATACCTGGAGCACGTATAACATGCGCGGGTTGGCCAGGACCCTATTTAGTTTTTTTTTTGAGACATTAAGAATAAAATCCATGTTAAATATTTATTGATGCATGGACAATGGAATTACATGCATATATGGTGATTTTTGGAATTTAATTGTGAATATCATGCTTTATTGCAAATAAGGTGGATTTATGGAAAATAAATGAAATCCATGCCATAAATGAGTTTTAATTCCTATGTGATGTGTATGGTACTACTCTAAATGAGCCTAAATCTTGTGAAGTTGTTTTATGGGTTTATGTTGATTTTTGGCTAATAAATTTAGATGCCTTGTTTCTGAGTTTTCTGCATTTACTAGGGGCACGGTTGGCCTACGTGGATGACTTGCGCATGTTTTTTTTTTTTTGTTATCGATTTAGATTAATTTTGAATACCCCTGGATTCGAACCCGGGGGGCGTGACGAGTTTATACCATCTCCCAGCCACTGTGACAATGAGGCATTGTCATGACTTGTGCGTGTTGGTCAAGGATTTTATTGGGTGTTTTTAAGTGATTTTGATAAATAATCATGTTAATGTTCAAGAGATGCATGGAATTTTGCAGAAATAAATTTGGTAATGTTGATTTCCTAAAAGAGTAGGAAATGCATAAAATGTGGTTTTGGGCATGAGTCCCATGTATATGAATTAAGAATTTTAAAAAGGTGATTTTTGAGAAAAATCGCATGATTTGAAAAGTGGATTTAGGATTGTTTTGGATTCGCATGGTTTTGGTGGTCGACAATATGATAAGAGTATGAGACTTCAATGAAACCAATTGTCAGACTCAATCGATGTAATTGTCGAGGTTGGAGCGGTTGAAAAGACCGAATTATCCTATATGAGACGGTATAGGCTGGGGGCTGGGGGTAAGGATATGAAACTTGGGTGTCCAGGTTACTGATGAGACGTTAGGAAAAGACGTATTTCCGTACATATATGACGAAAATTAAAATGTTAAGGTCTATTGGCTAGAGTGGTGTCTTCCCACACTGGAAATTTCACCGCAGGATAGGAATTGCTACTTCACCGACTGTTTGTAAGCTTGGTTACCTCTAATCAAGGTGACAATATTGAAAGTTAATGTGAAATGTATGTGTGGTTTTGAGTTAGAATCAAATTGTGAGTTTTGACTTGAGATTTTAGCTAGATTCTAATTGAATTGAAGATGGCTTAAAAATAATGATTTGAACCAGTGGTCAGCCAATATTTGTTGAGTTTTGAGCCTTGTGAGGTCTTGTATTTTAGACTGAATCTGTGGGATATTGTGGTTTCTCGAATGCATAACTGATTTGAAAAAAATACACGAGATTTAAGAAAAAAAGGAAATTAATTGAAAAAACATGATTTGGATAAGGATTCCTGAGATTTGTGAAATGGTTTCATAACTATTAGAGATTAGAGTTTTCTTGTGGTTTTTCCGCGGTTGGGTGCGTACTTGGTGACTTAGAGGTCACTCACACGTGTTTTATTTCCTATTTTGGTCTTTAGATGCGTAGCTAGAGTGTAGTCTGGTCACCAGTGTTCGAGTTTCAGAGTCATTAGCCGTACACTATTTCTGGGCAGTAGTCTTTCCCTGATTATTTTAATTGTTGTAAATTATTGTTATTAATGATTGATGCTAGTTAGGTACCGCCTCAGAGGCAAGGACACTACACTTGTTTTGGGATGTTAACACCCCCAAAACACTACATACAAGTTTTAGTTCTATCCAACAATATATAATTAAGAAAAACTAATTAATTCACAAAAGAAAAACTCTAACCAACCACTTAGAACCTATATATGGCTAGTGGTTGCAATCCATGAATATTGGAACTGAACTGCACCTCTAATCAATACCTAAGAACAAAACATTAAACAAAATGCCTAAGTGACCTCAAGTCACTCAGTACACATCCACCTAGGAAACAACAGAAAACCACGAGAAATTACAAATCTCGGTTCTCAAAATCTGGACAGGGATGGTAATACTGATTCATAAATTCTTTTTCAAATTATGCTTTTTTCAAACTCATTTTCTTTCTGGAATTTTATGTAACTTTGAAATCACTTTTATACATTCTAGAGAAGCAAGTCCATAACTAGATTCTAGCCTAAACATTAATTCACGCAAAGCTCAAATCATAATTAAATCACGGCTGGAGACTAGCCTAAATCACTAATCTTGTCTTAGCTAGAATTAGGTTAAAATCATAAGCCAAATCTCGAGTTGATTTTAGCTTAAAACCAAACGCACAGTTCAAGTCAAAAACCAGTAGTGCCACCTTGGCCAAAGGTGATCTAGCGACAAGCAATAGACAAGGTACCAACCTCGACCCTACTGTACTACCGTAATGAACCTCCGTGTGCTGAGGGTATGACCGTCTTAGTCAACGGGCCTCACTTTATTACATTTATTTTTTCATAAGCACGGAGATGCATTCTCTAATGCTCCAAGTGGTGTCTGGACACCCAAGTCTTCATTCCTAGGCCCAACCAACACTGACACACAGGGTAACCCGGTCTCTTTTACTCGGGCCCCTGTCTCAGCAACCATGCCTTCGGACTAGTAACTGATCTCATTGGAGCCTTATACCTCTATCAATTACTGCCCTACTGCTACATGGATCTAGGAAAATACAGAAATCTTTTTTAAACATGTAGGTTTCTTTTGAAATTACTTTGAAATACTTTCCATTATAGGAATCATTTTCCAAGAAATTATGATTCAAAGCATAAGGATTTCCACTAAAAACAATCTTATTAAATTATTATAATTAAATCATTAATATTCAACTTAAAAATTCAAAGATTAATGGTCTAGGGACCTAATTTGGCAGACCGAATCAGATTTGGTATGCCGAAATTGCCTGTTTTGGCATACTAAATTTAGTCGATATGTCAAAATCTCCTGTTCCAGCATACTGAATTCAATCGGTATGTTGAAATCCCCTGTTTCGACATACTGAATCGAACCGATATGCTGAACCAGGCGACTGTCAGAAAACAACTGTCTGGCCTAAACTGAAATCACTAGAGTGGGAGCCTCGGGCAGACTCACTTCCGGTGTTCCACAAATCTTGCAAAAATACTAAAAACGTAGTATTCCAAGTTTACTACTATTTGGGATAAGTTTCATTAAAAACCATAAACTAAGACTGAGATCTTAAAATCAAAAGTCAGAGAACACATTTTGAATCACTGTAGCACAGGCAAGAAATTTCTACAAAAAATCTTCTAAAATCACTAATAAATCTCGAAAATTCATGAATTTGTCAAGAACTCCTCTATCTAAGCTATACTACTCATTTCCATGGATTTAAACCAATTTCACATCATTTATCAAAATTTTGAACTTAAATAAAGAAAGGTGTTGGGATAAGGCGTGTACCCAAATGAGGTTTTCGACGATCCCTCTCCCTCTTCGGCAAGTTCTCCACCTCCTCTAACATCCACTAGGCTCACACGGTCTTCGACGAGTTCTCCTCCCTTGGAGGCCACCTCTCCCTTCTCTTTGGGCCCTCAGCCCTCTCCCTCTTTTCTCTGGTTTTCTCTTTGGATTTTCCCCTAGCTCCACTCTCTTCCTCGTGTTGTTGCTGTCGACGCCATCTCCTCCTTCCCTTTTATAGGTTGTCGCTCGCTTATCGTCGTTCATCACCAACTACTGTCGAGAATCCCAGTGAATCGACGAGGCGGCATGGCGAAAGGCTACGGAGGACATGTAACGAGCACAATAAATGGTGGTGGATACTGTGCTGTTCTGACTTTTCTCCCATTCTAGTCCCTCACACACATGTGGGTTACAAAACGTCAAGATACCACACAGTGGGGAAATTACCAGAGACAATATTGATATAAAAGAGGGATTACCACATAGATCAATATTAATTCTCAAATTATCCATATTACAATACATAATAATACATTATTCTGGATAATCGGTCTACCAATCTATGAAGTCAAAACATGGTTGGGCCAAACTGGACATGGATGTTACATCTGACTCCCTTAAAAAGAATTTTGTCCCTGAAATTCTCCTCTAATAGAACAAGTGAGGGGACTAATATCATGGTGATGCCATTGGACCAATATCAAGTCAATTACTTTATTTCTGAGGAATTGTTTCTTCAGATCCAATATCTGAACAACGTCTTCTGCTAAAAATAATTTTATGTCGTTGAATGTTTAATATTATTAAATGTTGATCTTTAATTTAGTATTATAGAACTCATTTAAAAATAATTTCATAAATACCATTACATTTAAGAGTCGACACATTGCTGAGCTCGACAGAGGAGACTGAGTTCCCTCCGTATTTGCTAGTCGGAGGTTCGAGTAGGCGCCGGGGGTGTCGAGGAGGGCACGGGTGGCATGGTCGGAGTTAGCAAGGGAGGAGATCAGCTGATGCGGTTGAATGCTGGTCTGCTTGATGCTCAAGATTTCCCGATCTCTTCGATCTACTTGTTGGTGATGGGATCTGCTCGCTGGTGACATGCTCGTCGCTAGGGAAGGGGGAGACGGCTCGCGCGGACCTCGAGTGATAGAGGGATCCGTACTCATTGGTGCTCCTAGCGGCGACTTGTAGGGAAGGGGGCTTCCATGCTCCTGGTGGTGGCTCGCAGGGAAGTGGGATCCGTGCTCATCCATGTTCCTAGCGGCAGCTTGCAGGGAAGGGGGAATCGTGCTCATCTGTGCCCCTAGCAGTGGCTCGCGTGGGCTTCGAGTGACAGTGGGGAGGTAGCGACTCTCGCGTGGGAGTGGATGGCCAAGTGTTAGGTTTTGTTGCGGTGGTACAGTTGTAGGGTTCGAGATACCTGTAAATTGGATTGTATCGTGTCGTGTAATCATAGTGTTATCGTGTATATCATTTATTTATAAATATTTCTTGTGGAAAAATTATACTTGATTACTAATAATACAATAATTTTAAACATATATAAAATATATTTGTATTCAATTTGGTAATAATATGCTTAATAATCTATTATTAATGTTAAACGTGTATTAATTAGGTTCAATCAGCTCTAATCGTGTTAAATCAGATAATAATCGTGTCTAATCGTGTCAAAATAAAATTATGTTTATTAACCATAAATCACATAAATATTTCAAAATAAT
>JAMKQA010104341.1:0-10796 GCA_024699735.1 Posidonia australis | reverse complement strand
GTTCCCATGGTCTTTTCACATTGTGAAGTGGTGAATATCTGAGAATAATCATAGGTAAGTATACACAACTGAAATGGTGTGAAACAATGGGATATATTGATTGTTGAAATCTTTCAAATAATTTGATGAGCCTAGAATTGAAAATCATGTCTGTATCAATAAATGGAAAATATTTTTAAGTGATTTTGTGTGTGGATTAATGCTGATGATGTAGACTGTAGAATGATCTTTCATTAAAAGAAACACACAATAACAAGAACGTAAATTTTAGTTTCCATACTTGATAAGCCAGTGAAATTCCTCCTCTTTGTCAGAACAACCAAAATCACTAGTCCATGCATGACCTGGCAAACTAAAAAACATCAGAATGCTCTGAAATAGAGAAAATTACAATGGTAAAACTTGTGTGTGTAACATGTCAAGATTTTACCTATGGTGAACTTGTGAAAACGCAACATGTCCATGACACCAACATGTGCAAGAACACAACCGAATAGGTCTGGTCGCTGCAACCAAAAGAATTAAAAATCTTTAATTTTTCTAAATCCTTAAGTTGAGAAAACACCATATGTAAACAATTCGTAGACATGATATAAAGACTTCTTTCTTTTTGCAAACCCATTTATTGACCTGATTCATGCAAGCTGCAACTAGAAGTCCGCCATTGCTTCCCCCCTCTATGCATAGCCTTCTTGGATTCGTATAGCCAGAGGACACAAGATATTCAGCAGCAGAAATGAAGTCATTGAAACAGTTCTGTTTCTTGGAGAGTGATCCTGATTTGTGCCATTCCTTTCCGTATTCGCCTCCACCTCGAATATTTGCAATACAGAAGACAACCCCTAGATGTCTTGTAAGAATGATACGATTAACACTAAATGTAGGAGTAAGACTGGCGTTAAATCCTCCGTATCCATATAACAATGTCGGATTTGATCCATTGAGAGCTATATTCTTCTTAGCAAAAATAAACATTGGCATTGTGGTGCCATCCTTGCTGGAAATGAAAACCTAAGGACCAGGTACAACAAGAAAAAAACAAACAACTTATTACATCAAGCTATGAACAATGTCTTCCCTTTTTTTAGTGATAAGCTATAAACAATGTCATAAAAAAGATGTGAAATAAAAAGGATATTTGCTGTAACAACTAAATTGACCAGAAATGAAACAAGTTTTAGTTGACATACGAGAAGAACTAAGCAGTAAAATGTGGTAATAATTAATATCTGAATACTACCTGCTTGACTTCGAAATCTTCTCGATCAAATCCAGGAACAAAAATTTCTTGAAATATTTTCATCTCTGGGATCTCCCTTGCTAAATCGCACTTGAAGATAATTCCTGGGGTCAGGAAGCTAGTGAATCCGATAAAAACTTCAGTGTCATCACGTCTACCAGTAATCCCACTGATCGAACCAATGTCTAATGGCATTTGATGCAGCATCCTGCCACTTTTCAAATCTCGTAGCTGAAGATTATGCTTGACATCACTCATGTAACTAACCACCATTTGGTTCCCATTAACAGCACGCACTATTTGTAACACATCCTTTTCAGATTCTTCCAACACGTCTGTCCAGACTTGGGGATTTTTAAGATCCACAATGACCACTTTATTCTTAGGAGCTTCTTTGTTTGTCACAAATGTAAATTCAGTGTCATCATTTGCGACATATGTGTAACATGCTTCAAATTTGTCAACAAGCTTGATGAATGGGAGCATGCCTTTACTCTTTAGACCTTTGAGGCCTTCAGGAAGTAAAGTCAAGTCACTGTAATATAATTTGTTGACAGGATCACAACCGTCTTCTATGTACAAAAGGCAATACTGCAGTTTCCACAAAATCAGTTCAGATACTTAAACAGCAGTAAGAACAGCATGCCTTAACTCCACTATGTGGAATCAAAAGACTTAATTACGTCAAATCATGAAAATAAATATTGGTTCTGTCAAAGAAAGAAACTAAAAGAACTTTTCCAGAGTTGCCTGTTAACAAAGGATCATCAGTTAAGAGGATAGATATACCATGAAATAAACTTTTGGTAAATGAAATGTTGAGCTTGTTTTTATGCCAAATAGAATATTGATCAGCCAATAACATATTTAGGAATGGAAAAGGATCATGAACAGTGTTGACATGAGTGTATGGAGGCCAAAGAAGACTGGATTATTTGGTGACCTGGTATCCATTTTGTTTTAGCAGTAGTTTACTGTAACAAAAGAAGCCGAATCTTATCTAATTAGGTATTGACAACTTAGATGTGGCACCACTTCTTAAAACCCAAGCACTTAGGTGGGAGATGGTGCACTACATCTTATATAAGATGTAGAAATATCTGTTTATTAGGCTATGTGAGACTACAATATCAACGCATGCCATAATTAATTTACATATAACATTACATATTGTTGTACTCTAGCTTTATTTTTATAATTTTATTTGGTTCACAACTTGTTTGTTGATGTGATATCATAAATAGTTTTCTTTGTAATAGCATATTGAGAGGAAATCATACCAAAGTGTATTTTGCATACATGTTACTCTTAGTGTGGACTACTAAGAAAATTAATATGAAAAGGTTAGTTTATTTTACAATTGATTAATGAATCAGGATTTACCTGAAAAATCTAAAACATGTCGTGATTAACTTATGAATGGTTAAAGACACAAGAAGAGGAAAAGGTAAAAAGCTTCAACACAATTTGACAATACATTCAAGGAAATATATTACCTTCCCATCATCAGTAACTCGAGCTTCAAAAATATATTTTGGTTGTTCTAAATCTCTCCAACATAAGATATCTTCAGACTGTTCTGTTCCCAAGAAGTGATAATAGAGCTCATGATTCAGATTTATATTTGTTTCAGTGCCAGCATCTCCACCTTCCCTGTGAAAGTCATAAAAAAAGCCGATATCATCATTAACACAACTAAGATAGCCTCAAGGAAGATAGCCCTGGAATTCCATATACAAGATCTATTATTAACAGAAACTTTTGCAGTCTCACATAGTATTTGGTTATGCTTCTTTTTTATTTCTTCCCATATTAAGCATGTAAAAAACGTATTAGTTTTTCATTCTTTGTTTTCTTTTTTAGTTTTGAGAATGGTCGATGTCGATGACCAGCTGGCTAAATCTAGGACTCTGAAGACCCAAATTTCTAAGGATCTGCTTCCACAAGGATTGAAGCATAGAATATTGAGAGTTCAACAACCACTCCCCCCCCCCTCCTGCGTCTAAAGGGAGAGTTGTCAATGGTGCTACTGGTTAGGTGAGATAAGTAGCACAATTATCAGCTTCTCTTGTTGAGGGGGTCGAGCATCCAAAAATTCTGAGTTCAACTTTCACAAAGGACTATGGGACATTAGCAATCTTAGATTGATGATTTGACCATAAAAACTCATTCTCTAAAAACAAAATGGTTTTCAATGATTTTAGCTTTGAGATTGGTTAATCTCAATGACCAACTTACCAATTCTAAGATTCTAAAGACCCAACATTCCTTGAATGGATTCCTACATGGACTGTGATCGTGAACATTGAGATCCCATTATCATACGCGATCGTATACTCTTTCACTAGAACCAAATATGCTCTTTCTCTAGAAGCAAATATGCTTTCGTGAAGCTCAACAATCAATGATTCTACTTGCTGTTGGGTGAGAAAGTCATCTACAAGTAGCATTATTTATTGTTCTTGTGGTAATCAGGATAAAATAATGATGTATGTTATTGATTAAGGAGAAGAGATTATACACAAACTATAAGGTTTAATAGATATCCAACATAAATGGATATTCAATAACCTACTACTATCTAATAATGCTCTAAAGTTACTATGTACATAACGTCAACACTCGTCTTTAAACTGGAGTATATATATCAATCATGTCCAGCTTAGTACATAGAGTCTCAAAAATTTGAAGACCTAAGTCTTTAGTGAAAATGTGCTCTGAAGACTGAGTGTAGAGTATAGAAATAACATCTCTCAACACCATATTCCGTACATAATGGCAATCCATCTTGATATACTTTGGACACTTATGGAAAGTGGAATTATTAGTGATGAAGATGGCAGTTGGTTATCACAATACATAGTCATAAGAGTCTCTACAGGGAAACCAAGCTCCATTAAAAGAGACCTAACTTACATCATCTTACATGTCGTCAGGGCCATAGATTTGTATTCAACCTCGGTACTGGATCTAGATACGACATTTTCTTTCTTGTTCCGTCAAGTGACAAAGTTGCCCCCAACATACGTACAGAAGTCTAAAGTAGACTTCTTGTCCCCTGTATCTTTTATATATTAAGATTCTGAATAGGTCTCGATCTTAAGATGATTATTTTTTCTGTAGATAAGACCTTTGCTTAGGACACCTTTAATGTAAGCTAACATGCGTAAAAGCTCTATGTCAGTGGACCATCTTGGGTTCATGTATAAATTGACTGTGAAAATTGACTATAAAGGTTATATTTGGACAACTAATAGTTAAGTATATTAGCTTCTCAATCAAGTATCAGTACTGTCTAGGATTCTCAAGCATCTCTAAAGAACTGTCCTAAAATATGGGACTCCGTTCCATAAGGGTACTCTGAAGCTTACAGTCTAAGCGTCTTGTCTTCTGAAGAAGGCCTAATACATACTTTCTTTGAGCTTAATGATATCCTCCATTTAATATATGCAAACTCAATGTCCAAGAAGAATCGTAGTTTGCCCATATCCTTAGTGAGAAAATGTGTTGTAAAGTACTTCTTGGTTTCACTAATGTCTATAGAGTCACTACCTATCAGCAATATATCATCAACATAGACTGCGAGAATCACACTATTAGAAATAATCTTCTTGTAAAAGATTGAATGATCAACAACACATATCTGAAAGTTGCCTTATATGAAAACTATGTTGAATTTCTCAAACCACGTCTGAGAACTTTGCTTAAGGCCATAGATGGCATTCTTTAGACGGTAAACTTTATCCTCCTTCTGAGTAACATGCCTTAAAGGTTGCTTCATAAGTACCTAATCTAGCAAATTACTATAGAGAATGATGTTCATGACATTTAATTGATAAAGCTCCTATAATTGATTTACAGCAATGGATAAGAAAACTTTGATGGAATTTAGTCAAACAACTAGAGAAAAGGTTTATGCATAATCAACTTCATATGTCTAAATAAAATCATAAGCAATAAGATGAGCTTTATGCCTGTCAATTGATCTATCTGATTTATGTTTTATAGTGTAGACTTATCTACAGGTGACTATGCTTGTTCCTACATGACAAGTCATCAATTTCCATGTGTCTTAGGACATCAATGCTGTCATTTCTTCATCCCTAGTTACCTTCCAATGTGGCATAAGAAAGGCCTCTTGGTAGTTCTTGAGAATAGATTTAGAGAAAATGGAAAAGGCAAAACTACGAAAGAAGAGATTAAGATAATCATATGAAATAAAATTAGAAATAGGATAAGCTGTGCAATAGTAGTTATCTTTCCGTAGTACAATTTTGTATCAGAGGTTGAGGAAGGTTCAGCTGGAGGAGGTCGTTGGGGTTGCAGACGACGACGATATACTTGTAAAGAACGCGATCTTTTTTGTTCTACAGTCACTGATTCTTTTTCACTAGTCACTTGTGGCTCAATAGGAGACAATAAGGGACGACTTTCAATCTCAAAACTCGTATACTCAAAAAATGACGGAGTTTCAAAAAAACTGACACCAGCAGACACAAAGTGATGCCTAGTAGGAGGGTGATGTCCGAGAATACCTCATGAACACACATGTAATGGAACGAGGAGACAATTTGTTAAGACTAGGAGACAAATTCTGAACAAAAGCAACACAACTAAAAATCTTAAATGATAGTGACTATTTCCATACTCAGACGAAGGTGTTGGAGAGGAATTTCACCACCTAAAGAAGTAGAGGATATCCTATTTATCAAATATGAAGCTGTAAGAATAGTATCAGACTACAAGAATTTTGGAATTTTCATTTGCAACATAATAATACTGGTGATGTCTAGAATATATCTATGTTTACGTTTAGCTACAGTATTTTATTGAGAGGTACGAGGACAAGTAGTTTGATGAATAACCTCCTAGGATGCACAGTATGATTGAGTCCCAGATTAAATAAATTTTAAAGCATTATCTGTGTGCAAATATTTCGATGTAACTGAAAATTGATTTATTATTTCATTGAATTTTTTTTTATTACATCTAGAATATGACTACGATCCTTCAAGAGGTAGACGCATGATGCACAAGAGTAACCATCTATAAAAATAATATAATACATATGACTTGATATGCATGGAACTCTAGTTAGACCCTAAATATCATAGTGAACTAAATTAAATTGACTCTGACCGGTAGACATGGAATTCGGGCCGGGCCTGGCCGGGCCGGCCGCAACAGGCCATGGGCCCGGCACGGCCCATGGCCCGCATCCGGGCCAGGCCCACGGGCCGAGTGCATTTTTCTTCACTATGCGCAGGCCGGCCCGGACTGGTCCGCGGGCCGGGCCCACGAGTGATTTTTCCGGGCCCGGGCTGGACCGGGCCCGGCCCGTTTTCCATGTCTACTAACTGGACACGATGAAAACGTCAAAAAGAAGCATAATGGTGTTTACTCAACTAACACGACTCACAATCAAAAGATGATACTGATATTTAAACCAATGCGTATTGTAATTCTTCCCATTGAGTTTCTCTAATGTGCCATTAAGATTTTTGATCAATGACTCACAGAAGATTATGATTCACCATTGAGAAAGGGAAGAACAAAAAAAAAAGTGTGATGTGTTACAATCAGGGATGTAGACGGAGAAAAAACATGGTTCAAACACAACACACACACTTTTCGTATACCCACATCAACAATCCGAAGGCACAACTATGTGTGGACAGCACGTGTCCACACACAAAAGGGTTGAAATATATGATGTGGTAGTTTAGAACATCAATGTGATCAACAAACGAGACTACCGACACCGCTAATCACACAAGAGAAGGCCAAAAAGGCCTCCAAGGTGGACGAATAGGGGTGACTGGCTTATTGGACCATACTGGAGGGGTCAACAGTGCCCTGCAGTGTCGGTGGAAGTTTCAGAAGGGACTGGCAGGCTCCTAGACAATGCTGGAGGGGCCAACGATACCCTGTAGTGTCGGCGGGAGCTATAGGATGGATCGACAAACTTCCTGGTTGGTGCAGGAGAGACAGGTGGTGTCTGAAGGGGCGTTGGCGGCTACAAGAGAGGCCGACAGTGGTTTACAGGCGTAGTGGAAGTCGTTGGAGGGCCGACGGTGCTCGCATGAGGTGACGACTGGTGGTGACAACTCGTGTTATTCGTATTTTCCCTGTAGCTTTGGTATCATGTGGTAATTAGGATAAAACAATGATGTATTTTATTGATTAAGGAGAAGACAATGCACACATATGTATAGGATTTACTAGATACCCAACATAAATGGGTATCCAATAACCTAATAACCTACTACTATCTAATAAGACTCTGAAGTTAATATATATATAACTCTAATGGTTCTCCTCAAAAGAGGGGTTGAGCATCCAAAACTTAGAAGTTCAGCTTACACCAGGATCAAACTTTGGGTTTGGTCTATGAGACATTAGAAGTCTTAGATTGGACAGTTGATCATGAGAAAACCTTTATCAGAAACACCTTATAATATGGTTTTCAATGTTGTACCTTGGAGATTATTATTCTGTCTTCATCGACACTAAATTTTGTCCTTACAGTAACTACTGTAGAAGTATTAGCTGCATGAACGTGATCTCTGTAAGCAATAAGCCTTTGAATCATGAAAATGACTTTCTAATTTCGTCAAAATTCCTATAATCCAAGCCTGTGATAATTTTGATCTTCTGTTTGGAGTGTTCAAAATTGGCCAATTCCATTACGAATCAGTGTCAAATTCAAGGACTTTGTCTTAAAGTTTTGGGGGTAGCTTCCTATATAAATTGTTGAATGGTGTATTTGATCTTAACACTTAACAAGGAATTAACGTGGTACTCCTTCAAGAAGATGCTCCCTTGAAAATTTCTACTATCAAAGGTTGGAAATGTGAGTGTAGAAAATTTCTGCTGTAGTTGTATTAATCTGGTGAAATTCTAGAATATTGCAAATAAAACAGGGAAATGCATTTGCTGACCCTACTGATTGAATTCTTAATGATAGCATCCTTTAAATATTAGATTTTAATTCAGAAAACTATCATGCTAGTTGACTGATTGAATTCTTAATAATAACATCCTTTAAATATCAGTTTTTTTTTTCAGAAAGCCGTCATACTTGGGAGCTGGAAATCGACAGTAGAAGAATCCTTTCCCATCATGAGTCCAACTAATCCCCGAGAACTTGATCTGCAGAAAGAAAGTTGACGACTTCAAAGCTCTGAAATAAGAGAAGATACATACGTTTGAAGAATTTTCGCCTGCTTACCCATAACAGAGTGTCCATCATTGCCACCTTCTCCTCCACCAGCATTACTCTAATAGTCACCCAATCACTCCCACTTGAGCTCAAGCCATAAGCCAAATACTTACCATCCTCGCTAACAGAATATGGCCCCAGTGCCACGGTCCCATCCTTGCTAAGCTTGTTCGGATCGAGAAGCACCTCTCCCTGCCCATCCACCTTGTCCTGCATGTAGAGCTCGTTCTGTGCTTGGAGGCCAGAATTGTGCAAGTAGAAGTACTTACTTCCACGCTTCGAGGGAACGTAGCATCTTGCGTGATCGAGCAATTCTGTAATCCTTTGTTGTAGCCTCTCCCTTGCGTCGCATGTCGTAAGAACAGTTTCCGTCACATCCACTTGTGACTTCACAAACTCTTTGGTCTCATCTGAGTCTGGGTCCTCTAGCCTGTCACCATTGACAAAAGGTTAATCAATATTTGTTAATCATCTTTCTGTTATCAGTGGGAACTTATTGCTGCTCCTGGTTAGTTTAACACGATAAGTAAAGCAAGGAGAGCATATGCCAAATGCAACAATTCAAGCATGATTACTAGGATGTGCTTGGTTTGATACTGAAGGGCTGTGTGATGGTACCATCGGTAAGGGTCAGCTATGGGGACGCCGTGGTAGTCGTCGACGATAGATGTGTCGCGACGTGCAAAAGGGTAAACAGGTGGTTCGTTGATGATAGGGACACCATGGTGGTTGTCGACGACAGATGTGTCGCAACGCTCAAATGGGTAAATGGGTGGTCCATTGACGACAGATGTGTCGTGACGTGCGAATGGATAAACGGGTGTTGGATAAATGGGTGGTTTGTCGGCAGTAGGGAGAGAACCCATCTAGTGGAAGAGGCAGCAAGAGTGGTGATTAGCTGAGGACTGAGGTGTGGGGTGGATGGAGAAGAGATAGCCTGTTTTAAGGAAGAGAAATTAAATGACACTAGGTAGGAGTACTTGGTTATTTTTGGATTCTGGTGGGAATGAGAAGCAAAGAGAGATGTCGTAAGAGTGTCGTTAGTAATGGCACAAGAGTGTTGTCATTTTATGTTCATGGCTCAAGGGTGTTGACATTATGTTTGTTTTTCTCTCTGGGTGTGTGTGCCATTCATTACTCAATAGCTTCTTTTTTTTTTTTGCTGATTTGGGTTTTTGGATGGAGAGTCTTATAGAATCTTTAAATTAGCTCTTTTTGGAACTGAGTGCTCAAGACTGTCGTGGAGCAGACGTGTATCGAGATGAGCTCCTCTTAGCTTTTTGTCAAGTGATATCTGAGGCAGCAAGTTGATGATCTGAAGGAAATTACGTTTTTGTTTGGTTAGTTAATAATTAAAAGAAAGTTACCTCTTAGTTCAGACTTTCCCTTGGAAGGATAACTTAAAATATATCACACATTTTATCATTGAATCGGTGCAAACAATTTAATGTGGAAAAGAACACGCAAACTTAGGACTCGAATGAAAAGATGTCCTCATTCTTTGCTCAATTTCCACGCCTACCTCGATGAATGAGAATTTTGAATAATTATTCCATTTTAAGTGAGTAGCTGCCTTTTTCTTCTTTGGAACATATTATCTATCCGGTGGCTGCCTTTTTCTTCTTTGGTTAAAAAAAAGGAAAAAGGCATGCATCTGTAGATCGATTATGTGCTCATTCTGTTGTGGTTTGGACTTGAGGGGTAATTAGCAACTGACATAATTGCACAAGTCTGAGCATGACGACAGGTGTGCGGTACCGGAAGTGTTGATTAATACTATGCCATCTGTGTGGTGGCGTGGATGAGTGCAAAGGGGAGAAGGAAACATCTGTCATTTGTTTGTTGTTTCAGTTGTTTCTTTATCAGATCCGGTATCTTTGGAGGATTGGCGTAGATTCTGTTAAATCTCAATTTTAGTCATTAGGGGAAAAAAAAAGAAGGATTATATTTAGTTTCTGGCTTGACCATAAGCAAATATGATATTTTTGCTTGGTGCTTACACAGGGATGACGTGATGAAATTTAATGACGCATCTCTTATGGGTAAAACGGTGTTTTGGAAAAGTGAACAGGAAATGGTTTGTATAGTTGCACCTTATTTGTTTTAATTTTTTGTTTTTTAAAATAAAATTTAATTATATAATTAGTTAATATATAATATAATCTACTATGTGTTAAGGTTTCATCATAATTTGAATTATATTCACTATTAATTTTTAATCTAAAATTTAACGGTTAGAATTTAACAAAATATGTTGAATGTTAAGACCTTTAAATCAAGAATCAATAGTTGTTTAATTTAAATGAAAATTTCACTATGTATTTATGGATATCT
>JAMKQA010104340.1:0-10220 GCA_024699735.1 Posidonia australis | reverse complement strand
TTTTTTTCGGTGGTGCGACGCTGCACTCCGCTTGGATCGCGGCACACCTGGGGCTTGCTACTAGCGATCTTCCGATCAAGTATCTTGGCCTCCCTCTCATTTCCAAGCGTCTATCTGCTACTGCCTGTAACCCACTCATTCAGGTGATTAAAACCAGGCTCCAATCCTAGAAAGCGAAGCTGTTATCTTATGCTGGGAGGGTTAAGCTGATTCGATCGGTGCTTTCTGCGATGCATGTTCACTGGACTTCAAGTTTTTTGCTCCTGGGCAGTGTCATTAAAGAGATTGAGAGATTAATGATGAATTTCCTCCGATTTGGGGACGAAAAAGGGCGCTGTATATTCATCTCCTGGAGAAAGATCTGTCGTCCCAGAGAGGAGGGAGGGCTTGGCATTCGTAAATTGGAGGATTCCAATATTGCAAACATGATGCGGCTACTCTGGGAGGTGGAAACTAATGATTCCTCGCTTTGGGTTAAGTGGATGCGGCGAAAATACCTGAAGGCTGGCTCTATCTAGTGTTCAAGACCCCCTAGAGCTGCTCGTGGGCATGGCATAGTATCCTCCGGGTTCGTGAGCTTATGCATGATAAATTACATTACTGCATTGGAGACGGAAATCGTTTTTTCTTTTTTCAAGACCCTTGGCTGAACCAGAGCACTGTCTGGGAGAAGGGTGGGGAACGACTTAGACATGATTTGGTTTGTGATGTCCGATGCCTTGTGAATCGGTACTTATGCAATGGTCAGTGGGCACTCCCTCGTTCCACTACCATGGAGATGCGGGAACTTTGGCCTACAATCCTGGCCACCAACATTGCCACTGGTGGTGACAGCACTCGATGGCTGCCCAGTGCTGATGGTTTTTCTGTCCGCTCTGCTTGGAATGCTGTCTGGGTGAAGGATCCTGATGTTTACTGGACGGTTCTTGTTTGGCAGCGTGGGCTTATCCCACGATATGCGTTTTGTGCCTGGCGTGCCCTCTCTCATGGTCTCCCTACGCATGACGCTTTGAAACGCCGGGGGATCGCTGTGGTTTCTAGATGTGTGCTCTGCTATTGTGACATGGAGACACTGGACCACCTTTTCTGGCAGTGTGTTTACTATGACCAGGTCTGGAAGACTCTTCTCCCTGGTTTGGGGTGCTTGCAGACTGCTACTCTTCTCGAGGCCATCAGTGATTACTGTTATTCCATCCGGAACAACAACTGTAGCAAGCATGATATGCGAAGGGTTGCTGCGATTTTCACCGAGGCTGTCAGTCGTCTTTGGTATGAGCGGAATAGAAGGTTGTTTGATGAGTCTTACGCTCCTATGGATGCCAATAACCTCTGCAAATTGGTGGGGATGTAACTCTGGGCTTTCATTCCTCGTGCTGCATGTTCTGCTACATGCTCTTATGTCCGCGTGTTCTGCCTCAAGGATGGGCATCTGGGATCCCGGGCTGTTGTTTTTTTTGTGTGACTTCGTGTCACGGCTGTGGTTCTTGGTAAATCCATTGTGGGTTGGGCTTGGCTTTTGTTTTTTTTTTGGCCTAATTGAAGTCATTCTTTTTTGGGGTTATTTAACACCTGGGAGGCCGCGGGCCTATTTATTGGGATGGTGATGGGGTATTTTTTGTGTGGCCCATCTTTTTGTGTACAAAATTTTCTTTTTTATATATTTTGAGGGTCTCCCTCCTTACTCTTGGCAAAAAAAAAATTTCCTCTACGTTTCTGGTCAGCCTCCTTGATTGGTAGGGCAGCGAGTACTCTTGGTAATCCTCTATATATGGATGATGCCATGGCTAGGGGATTGCGGGTTGACTTCGCTCGTGTTTGTGTGGAGATCAACGTTGATTTCCCCTTTCCTCCGTCCATCCAGATGGAGGTAGATGGTAGGCTTGAACAGATCGAGGTGGTGTACGACTGGAAACCATCCCAGTGCACCACTTGTAACTCCTATGGACATGAACCAGATTCCTGCTCTTTTGAGGGTCCTGCTCCTCCTGCTATTGAAGTGTTTCTGGATAGGGTTGAGGCCATGCCGGCACCTGGGGCCACGTCCACTACCCCTCCACTCTCTCTAGATCCCTCGTCTCACAACCTGGCGACCCCTGTGCAAAAGCTAGAGCTAGATACTTCCCTGGCAGGGCATTCCCCCACCTTGCGCGACAATGCCACTCCTGAGGGCTCTGTTGCAACTTAACATAGGAATAAAAAGGCCTATAGAGCTACACCTTATGCTCGAAAGCACTTGGAATACTCAGACAAGTCCAACACATTTGCTCTGTTGGAGTCCACTGATGAGGAAGTCAAATCTCTCATTGCCAAAGCACAGCAGACCAAGAAGACTATTCATCCACGCCTGCTGGGAGCCAGTGATTCCTCTATGGAGGAATTGAGACACGCCAGGCCACCTGATCCTTATGCAGATCCTTAGCTAGAATGTTAGAGGATTGAATAAAAGCGGGAAGCTTCCCACAGTCAAAGATTATGCTACTCAAGTGAATGTCTGCATCATCTGCCTACTAGAACACAAGATGAAGCAACAAGTGTCTTAATGGCTTGACAAGGTCTGGCCGTCTGTTGGCGTTGCCGACAATAGTGTGAGTGCCCCCTTGAGGCGCATCTTGGTTCTCTAGCATCAACAACAGGTCTCTCTCACACTGCTGAAGGAGACAGCCCAGCTGATGCACTTTGAAGTCACGGTATTCACCCAAAGTACGTTCCACCTCATTGTCGTTTATGGAGCTAATGATGTTCCTACTCGGTGTCAATTATGGGTTGATCTTTTGGATGTTCATACTCAGTTGCCCTGGATTGTTGTTGGTGATTTCAATTGCATCAGTTCTCCTGTTCAGAAGTGTGGCTCCAACACTTATAACGTAACTGCCATGAATGACTTCAATCAACTGGTGGACACTGTGTCGCTCATGGAACTACCCACCTTTGAGTTTGAGTTCACCTGGAGCAATATGAGTTGCGCTGCTCCTATTCAATCCAGGCTGGATCACGCGTTGATTTCCTCCAGCTGCTGGTCTTTGTTCCCCAACTACTGTGCTAGAACGGGCCTGGACTCATCAGTGACCACTGCCCCCTCTTGATTAACTTGAGTTCTGATGGGCGTGCTGTCAAAAAGCACTTTAAGTTCTACAATCACTGGACTTCCCACCCGAATTTTCTCGCCTTCATCCAGGACAATTGGGACTGCACTCAGCAGGGTAATCCCTCTTTTAGGTTCCTCAAAAATCTTGCTCTTCTGAGAACAAGGTTGGTCCCCTGGGCAAACGGATTTTTGGAAGTCCCACCCACCGCATCCAGTAATGCATTCGCTCCCTCGCTCACATCCAAGAGGCGCTTCTTTCTGACCCTCTGAGCTCTGTTCTCCTGCAAGCTGAGTGTAACTAGAAGGAGCAGCTCTTGACTCCTTATGGGCACGAAGAGCTAATGGCTAAGCAACAGTCCCGCATTCGTTGGCTCAAAATGGGGGACTCCAACATGCAGTTCTTTCATGCTTCTACTAGAGCCAGACAGGGACGCAACACCATACTCGCTCTGGATGTTAATGGCACTTTGATTACTGACAGACGGGAAATTCTTCATCTATTCTATAAGTGTTTTCATGATCTGTATAACGCTGAGGCTAGAACGAGCGTGCTTCCTTCGGGCATGCTGCTTCCCTCTCTTTCCCTAGCTGAGAGTCAGGGTCTATGCTCGCTTGCTACAATGCACGAACTCACTTTGATTATTAAGCACCTTAGTCCCAATCCGGCACGGGGATACGATGGTTTCAATGGTGAATTTTACAAGGCAGCTTGGCCTCTGATCGCTAATGACTTGCTAGCTGTTATCAACAATTTTTTGTGCTCTGGTAAACTTCTCAAGGGTCTCAACCACACTCTGCTCTACTTCATCCCGAATAAGGCCATCCCAGCTACTTCGGATGATTACAGGCCTATTGCACTCTACAATGTGGCTTACGAATATGTGCGAAGCAACTAGCCAGTCGTTTAAAACCACTTCTCCCAAGGATTGTTGACATCAACCAAACTGCCTTCATCAATGGGAGAAGGATTGATGACTCCATTCTCTTAGCGCACGAGCTTTTCCACAACATTCACTCTGGGCAGGGTAAGGGGAGGATGTGCATCAAGCTGGATCTTCGTAAAGCCTTCGACTCTCTTAATCGAACGTTCATGTGCAATGTGATGTGGGACCTGGGCTTTGATTGCAGGTGGATCAGATGGATGGAGGAGTGCATGAAGGCTTCCTTCTCCCTTCTTATTAATGGGGAATTCTTTGATTCCTTTCCCTCTACCAATGGTGTGCGTCAGGGGGACCCCCTTTCTCCATATCTTTTCGCACTTGCTATGCAGGCGCTCTTTGCGTTGCTGAATTAGGCGAAGCGACGTAATGAGATCCAGCCACTTAAGTGCGGCACCCTGTCAGTATCTCACATTATTTTCTCTGATGACCTCAGGGTCTTCCTCATGCCGAAAAAACATAATGCTCGCCATCTTAAGCGGATTCTTGATGCTTTCTCTACCTCTTCTGGATTGACGGTTAACTTCCAGAAAAGCACCATTTTCTTTGGTGGTGCTTCCCCCCATGAACGATGGATTGCATCGTATTTGGGCCTGATTGTGGGTGAATTACCGATTAAATACCTTGGGCTTCCCTTGATCTCCAAACGGCTGTCAACTTCATCTTGCAAGCCTCTCATCCTCGCTATCACTCAACGACTTCAAACTTGGAAAGCTAAGCTTCTATCCTACGCGGGGAGACTAGAGCTCATCAGATCAGTTTTATCTGCAATGCACATCTATTGGACTTCGTGCTTCACGTTGCTGCAGGGCGTTATCAAGGAGATTGAGCGTATGATGATGTGCTTTCTTTGGTTTGGGAACTCCCAAGGAAAATACATTCTCATCTCCTGGAAACACATATGTAGACCTAAAAAGGTAGGGGGCCTGTGAATTCGACGACTAGTTGACTTAAACAATGCGAGTATGATACGGCTACTCTGGGAGATTGAAACTAACACTACGGCACTCTGGGTTAAGTGGATGAGGCAAAAATACATCAAGGGTAGCTCCATTTGGTGTTCCCACCCTCCCCAAAGCTGCTCTTGGGCCTGGAGGAGCATTCTTCGGATTAGGCACCTCGCCAAGAATATGCTCCACTAGAGAATCGGGGATGGCAGCAAGTTTTTGTTCTTCCTTGATCCCTGGTTAAACTCTACGTCTCTCTGGGATAGAGGGGGTGAAACTCTTCGCCGTGATTTGGCTTGCAACATTCGATGCCCGATTAGTCACTTCATTCTCGAGGAATTTTGGGCCCTTCCGCCGATGACCACACTGGAGATGCATGAGATTTGCCCGAAGATCCTAGCAACGGCTATTAATGGCGGAGCTGATGTGATCCGGTGGACTCCCTGTGACGACGGTGTTTCCATTCACTTTGCCTGGAACACTCTCAGTGGCTAGGATGGCTGGCCAGAGCTCCCTCCTTTCCAAGGTATTCATCGCCGGTAAACTCCAAGACCTATCACTGATGAAGTGGCAAACCAAGCGGCGAAAGTCACAAGCCAAATCCCGACGAAGGCGCTCGCCACCACGAGCCCAGATGGTGCTCTGGTTCAACCAAGGATCAAGGAAGAAGAAGAACCAGTGACCATCACCAATGCGGTAACGGAGCATAGCCCGAGCTAGAGGATAGACACGGAGAATGCTACGCCAAACCCAAGAGCAGCTTTGAGGTTGGCGCCAGCACCAGATAGAGCCACCCTTGAGATACTTACGCTGCATCCATTTAACCGAAAGAGCGGTGTCATTGGTTTCCACTTCCCTAGAGGAGTCTGATCATGCCTGCCAGATTGGAGTCCACAAGTCGTCGAATCCCAAGGCCACCTTTAGCACGTGGTCTGCAAACATTCCGTCAGGAAACGAAGACACACTTCCCCGACGTAGCACCAAACCAGAGGAAATGCATAAGCAAACTATCAACCTCCTTGATCACACTGGCAGGGAGAAGGAAGCTGGAGGTCCAGTAGACAAGCATCATAGAGAGAATGGATTTAATGAGGAGGGAGAAACGAGCATTCATGCATTCAACCATCCAAAAGACCCATCGACTTTCAAAGCCCAAGGCGTTCATCACATTACAAACGAAGTTCCTGTTTAAGGAGTCAAAAGCTTTCCAAAAGTCCAGTTTGATACACATCCTCCCACTACCACGAGCATAATGAAGATTGTGGCAGAGTTTGTGGGCTAGGAGAATGGAGTCGTCGATCCGACATCCGCAGATGAACGTCGTTTGATTAGCGTCAATAAGCTTGGGAAGCAATGGCTTTAGGCGATTGGCAAGCAGTTTAGCACAAATCCGGTAGGCCACGTTACAGAGGGCAATAGGTCGATAATCCTCCATGGAGGCAGGAATGGGTTTCTTGGGAATGAGGCAGAGCATGGTGTGATTAAGCTTGGGGAGCAATTTGCCAGAGCGGAGAAAGTTGTTGATGGCAGCCAGGAGATTGCCAGCAACTAAAGGCCAAGCCTTCCGAAAGAAATCACCGTTGAAACCATCATATCCAGGGGCCCGATTGGGGCTGAGATGTGAGATAACCAGAGAGAGTTCCTCCATCGAGGCGAGGCCACAGAGACTCTGATTCTTAGCAGGGGATAGACCAGGTTGCAGAAGGTTCAGAGGGAGAACACTGGTGCCTTCATAGCATTAAATAGAAGCAGAAATTTCTAGCGAAAACATTGGATGATTTACGATCGGTTAGTGATTTGAGCACCATTATCTTCCAACATGAGGATAGAGTTATAGGCACGCCTAGCACGCACAGTGGCATGGAAAAATTTGGTATTAGAGTCGCCTTCCTCGAGCCAGCGTATACGGATTGTTGTCTGGCAATCGACTCCTCATGCACATAAAGCATCAAAAGCTGCTCTCTGTAGTTCATTTTAGCTTGGAGAAGCACAGAGCTCAATGGGTCAAAGAGAAGTGCCTCTTGGATACTGGTCAGGGAGGTAGTGCATTGAAGAATGCGATAGGAGGGATTTCCAAAGGTCTTGGAGGCCTAGGGGATAAGCCACTGCCTCAAATTGTCCATTTTCATGAGGAAACAGAACATGGGGTTGCCTGAAAGCGTGCACTTCCAGTTCTCCTAAACAAAACTCATGAAAGCAGGGTGCAGGGTCCAGTGATTGTAGAATTTGAAATGGCGATTGAAAGTTCTGTCCCTAGCCCAGAGCTTGATCAAAATGGGGCAGTGTTCACTAATGAGGCACGGGCCAGTGTAGGCACGGCAATTGGGGAAGAAACTCCAACTGCTAGAGGAGATCAGGGCTCGATCCAGTCGAGATTGAATAGGGGAGAGAATGCTCATGTTGCTCCAGGTGTATTCCATTCCGGAGGTGGGAAGCTCCATCAGCGAGGCAGCATCAATGAATTGGTTAAACTCGCGCATAGCAGAGGGGTGGAGGGTGGTAGAACCAGTCTTCTCCGTCGGGATACGAATGCAGTTGAAATCACCCACAAGTAACCAAGGTTCCACAATCCTAAGCGCCAGGAGATCCTCCCACAGAAACCTCCGGGAGGCAGGGTCATTAGCCCCATAGATGACAAACAAGAAGAATTTGTGGCTGGGATGAAAATCCACCGCGAAATGCATCAACTGTGCAGTTTCCTTCATAAGAGAAAGGGAAACTCTCCGACGATGCCAAAGGACAAGAATGCGACCAGATGGGGCACTGGTGTTATTACAGAGAGCATGATACGAGGGCCAATACTTGTCAGAAAGTCTGGAGACATCATGCTTAAGCTTGTACTCCAATAGGCAGACAATGCTGGCCTGGATATACGAGACATAGTCTCGAACCACAAAGAGTCGACTTCTCTAATTTAATCCCCTGACATTCCAGCTAAGGATCACCATGGGAGTCTGGGGGTCGGGTGTGCTTTAAACCACTCCCAGAGGGATCCTTTGCTCCTAGAAGGCGTGGGTGGACCGTTTTCCTAGTCTACTGTGCTTTTGCAACGAGTGATTCCACCTCTTCATCGGTAGAATCAAGCACGCCAAAGGAATTGGAGGATTCTTCCACCTTGCGTCGAGGATAAGGTGTGGCCTTGAAGGATTTCCTACCCCAATGCGATGGGCTAGGGAAGGCAGTGGAAACGTTGCCCAGTGAGTGAGTTATTTTAGACATAACAGACTGGGGCGGCTCAGGCTCAGGCTCAGGCTGAGGGGGCTCCATCGTCGGCAAAGCCAACTGAGGAGTTACAGCAGAATCACCCATCTTCTCATAGTCTGGATGGAGTTGAGGGGAAGTGGGCGTGCCTCCAGGTGCCACCACAGCCTCAGCATTGTCCAGAGTCTCTTGAAGGGGGAGCAGCAGGGGGAGGAACCGTTGAGCAAGTACCTTGCTTATGGCCGTAGGAGGCACAGACATTACAGGGGAGCGGTTTCCAATCATATTGCACATCGATCAATTCCAACTCACCATCAACCTCCATTGTAACAGTGATGGGAAATGAGAAGGAAGCGTCGATCTCAACACAGACCCAGGCAATGTCTACCTGGAGACCCTGCGCAGTAGCCTCATCCAAATATTGTGGACAGCCCAAAGTGCTAGCTGCACGTCCGTTCAAACTTGAGGACCAAAAGCGGAGAGGAAGATTAGGGAACTTGACCCAGATAGGAATCGAAGACAATTTCTCCTTTTCAAATTTGGATTCAATGGACCAGGATCTAAGAATCAGAGGCTTGCCCCAGACAAACGAAGGCCTTCCTTCCAGAGCCCACTGCATATCCACAACATCAGTAAATTTGAAGAGCAGAAATCCATTTCCGCGGGAGAGGACTTGCAGATCACCTTTGATCTTCCACTCCTTCATGAAATGAGATGCCAATGCCGGAACATAAGGCCTGATGCCAATAAAATAACCCATCAGGATTCTCTCCAGGTGGCTGCAGCCTCAACAACTTCAACCAGTGGGCAGACTGCTATTTTCACTCCATCTTTCACCACGAGAGCGAAGTATTCGAGCGACCTGGAAGGCCTTGAACTGGCACCACATCTCTCGGCCCACGATGTCTGCTCAGTCACCACAGGCGGCGGCAAAGGATTCACACGCGATTGACGCGATCCCCTGGATCGAGATCGAGCTCTTCGGGAGGACAGTGAGGGGCCATGGCCTCCCTGACCACGAGAAGCATTCCCCGAACCTCGCCCACCTCCTCCAGCTCCAGCGAGAAGCGAGGCCCGAAGGAAGTCGCCGAGCGTACGAGTGGTTAGCTAGGGATTAACCGCCATCTGCAGCAGGCATGCAGCGACTGGGTCTACATTTGCTGCAATGTATTTTTGCTGGGCTCTGGATCCGATGTGTATGCCCTGGTGATTCTAGGTTCTCTGTTCGCTGTTAATTCTCAGCCAACTGCTTTGGGACGAGGGGCCTTTTGTTTGTCTTTTTTGGTGAGCACAGTGTGGTGTTTTGCGGGCTTTGTGGGCCTTTGCTTGGGCTGTTCTTGATGGGTCTTATTTGTTGGTAGACTAAGGGTGGCCATGGGCCTTTGGTGAGCATTATGCTCCTGTTTTGGGTCTTGTTGGGCCTCAAACTTTTTGTACAGTTTTATCTTTCATATAAATTGAGGGTATCCCTCCTCACTTTTGACCCAAAAAAAAAACTCCATGCCAAACTCTTTTAGGATCCTGCACCTAATTTTTTTGAGTTCATTGATTTTTCTTTTGCTCCCTTGTATACATATGGTTTTTCTTTATCCCTGTCTTTGAGGTAATAGGTGCCTTGAAACGCCCCGATCCCAGGCACGCTACCATAACACAGTATCAAGCATAATTACACTAATTACAGAAACATCAAATAACTGTAACTAAGGCTCACCTTCAAGATCACAATGTAAGGTTAGAAGCTCCAACTCCTGCACCGGAACTCGGCTGCACGCGGTCTGCACCTGAAAACCAAATAGCACGCGTGAGTGACATCTAAGTCACCGAGTACGCGCCCCAAAACATACAAACCACAAAACCTCGGCAAAACCATAAATCTCATTTTTCTTTTCAAGGCTTAGTTTTCTCTTTTTGAAAAACCATCCTTTCTTTTATTAAACAATCACTTGGGAATTCAATCCCAATCCATGCTTTTTCAAAAGCCATGTTTCCTTTTCTTTTCTCAAAACATTTGGAAATTCATTCCAAAACCACTTTTTCTTACAAAACATT